>JARQOC010000683.1:0-65303 GCA_033576535.1 Allobates femoralis | reverse complement strand
TGCTTGATACCTTATTTTTCATCTGGAATTCACTCCTGGGCTTTTTGGGAAACCCTTTTGGTAGCATTCCCCAAACATTTAAATTTTTTATCCCTTTTAAAGGTGCATAAAATTTGTCACGTGGCAGGATGCATGGCTCCCTGGGCCCTTTTCCTTTTGGTTAACAACTATTTTCCCTTTTTTAAATGTGGCTCACTTTTTTGTTAGCATCACTTTAATTAAGTAATAAATTTGCGTAAAATTCCGGGTCACCTTTTTTTTTTGGTTTTCCCAAACTCATATAATCGTTATTTTTTGGAGGCATGGGGAGTTCTAACCTTTTTTCTTCTTTTTCTTTTTGCTTCTGTAAAGCGCTCTAAGGCCCCCTCATGCTGTTCTCCTCGGGGCTTTTAAACAAACTAAATTGGGTTGACAAAAAGGGACCATTTTAATGTATAACCTTTTGAGGATTTCTTTAAAATAAAACCAGACAAAAAATTGTATTTTTTGGTTTCAAGCTTGTAATACGGCATTTCATGGGTTTACACAGGATTTTTTAGGAGCCTGCTAGTATTTAAAGTGGGTAATGAAAAATTATCTTGCCTCTTTTTTATTTTTTTTTTATTTCCTACCTTGGGTAAATTGGGACACTCATTGTTTTTTAACCAGTTCCTTTAGATAGATGTTTGGGGGATTTTTTACTGTGTATAATGAAAAATTATCTAAAACCCTTGTCAAAAAAAAGTTCATTACACCAAGCCCCTTAATCCAACAAACATTCCATTGTATTGCATGTCAATCAGTATTGTTCGTCTCCCTTGCCAGGACTGCAAAAATTATTAAGATGTTTTATATGAGGCTTGAGATCGAGGCAATGAGAGAACAAAACTTATTCCACCAATCGTGAAATCCCCAATTTTCCTGCACTGAGTGGTCAGGGGGGTATAAGGGGAAACCCGTTCATTAACCAGGGTTTATTAAAATTTTTGCCCAATTTACCTCAAGTTAGGGAATTTTGGTTTCCCCACTAGAGGTGCACGGGGTTTGATACAGACAGGGTATTTTAGGGTTTTTCAGACCATTGGCAAAAGGTTTTAACCCCCCGGCCTAGGCATTTTTTGCCGACTGAAGGGATCCAAAACCCAGAATTATAAACTACAAGGACTTCAACATTAAAGATCGGATTCGGGTGAGATAACAAAGACTGGCATTAGGAAGCAACCCAGGTTGGGACGATCCAGTCACCTGGCTACAGACTTTTAGGTGCTACAGTATATTTTAATCCCCGGTGACCAGCGGAAGGGCGAGACTCTGTTTCCTGTTACCCTTTTGTTTTTGCTGGTTATGTTTTTTTATTTTGGGCCTTTTTAAATGTTTTTGGGGAACCAATAAGGCCTTAATATTGGTTTATTCCCTCACCCTGTGTTGTCTGATAGTGTTCCGCCCATGGTTAAGGAGCTCGGGGGGGTTCAGTTTTTTGGGGGAAGCCCTTTCCCCGTATGTCTTGCTTAAAAAGGGGGTTGGGCCAGCGGGCGAGAGCACCCACTAACCCCCGTTCTCCACACTCATGACTCAATCATGGGCACAATGTGCTGCCAAGACAGAAAAGGGGCGGAGATGCCCCCGGGGGGTTTCCCTGATTTTATTCCTGTTAGCGATGTCTGACAACACCCCGGGGTTTAAAAGGGAAAGGGGATTATTTCCCAAAGGGCAGAAATCTTGGATCTTTTAAATGGGTCTGTACTTTTCAGGAGCAATCAAGGGGCCCGCAAGCGAAAGGGTGCCCTAAGGGGGCATGCAAAACAAAAAAAAAAAAAAAAAAGATTTTCTTAAAAAAAATAAAAACAAAGTTCAACTCACCCCAATTTTGGTAACGCTCCATTCAAAAATGCCCGACCAATCAGAACATAAAATCAATTACTATTATCTGTAAACTGTATAACGGAAAAGAAAAGTAAAAATTGCCAAAATTACATTTTTTTGGTTGCTGCAAAACTGCAATAACAGGCGATTAAAACATCACATCTACCCAAAATATTGTATAATTAAAAACATCAATGATGAAGGCTCTACTGTATCTGCCCTTTCCTGATGTTTAAGAAAATGTAATTTCTTTGTTAAAATTTTCCCATTCTCAGTATGAAAACGGTTACTCCTCTGTGTGGACTCTTCATAACAAAAGCTGATTCACAGGAAAAACAATTCCCACATTCTGGACATTACAATTAATTTTTAATTGTGTGGATTTTCAGATGTGCAGCAAGATGTGATTTCTGAGTAAAACATTTTCCACATTCTGAACATGAAAATGACTTCTCCCCTGTGTGAATTCTCTGATGTAGATTAAGATGTGATTTCTGGGTAAAACATTTTCCACATTCTTCACAAGAAAATGACTTCTCCCCTGTGTGAATTCTCTGATGTAGATTAAGATGTGATTTCTGGGTAAAACATTTCCCACATTCTGGACATGAAAATGGCTTTTCGCCTGTATGAATTCTATTATGTTTAATGAGTGCTCCTTTGCCAGTAAAACATTTCCCACATTCTGGACACGATAATGGCTTCTCCCCTGTGTGAGTTAATAAATGTCTAATGAGACTAGGTTTTTGACTAAAACATTTCCCACATTCTGGACATAAAAATGGCTTCTCCCCTGTATGAATTCTATTATGTTTAATGAGTGCTCCTTTGCCAGTAAAACATTTCCCACATTCTGGACATGAAAATGGCTTCTCCCCTGTATGAATTCTATTATGTTTAATGAGTGCTACTTTGCCAGTAAAACATTTCCCACATTCTGGACACGAAAATGGCTTTTCCCCTGTGTGAGTTAATAAATGTCTAATGAGACTATGTTTTTGACTAAAACATTTCCCACATTCTGGACATAAAAATGGCTTTTCCCCTGTGTGAATTCTAAGATGTGCATTAAGAATAGATTTCTTCTTAAAACATCTCCCACATTCTGGACATGAAAATGGCTTCTCCCCTGTATGAATTCTAAGATGTGCATCACGATGTGATTTCTGGCTAAAACATTTCCCACATTCTGGACATGAAAATGGCTTTTCCCTGTGTGGGTTCTTTTATGTTGAACGAGTCCTTCTTTGACAGTAAAACATTTCCCACATTCTGGACATGAAAATGGCTTTTCCCCTATGTGAATTTTTTTGTGTGTATTAAGACCTGATCGATAGGCAAAACAGTTCCCACATTCTGGACATGAAAATGGTTTCTCCTCTTTGTGTGTTCTTTTATGCTTAACGTGTCCTTCTTTACCAGTAAAACATTTCCCACATTTGTGACAGGAAAATGGCTTATCTCCTGTGTGAACTCTCTGATGTAGATTAAGATTTGATTTTTTGGTAAAACCCTTCCCACATTCTGAACAAGAAAATGGCTTCTCCCCTGTGTGACCTTTCTTATGTAAATCAAGACCTTTTTTGTACATAAAACATTTCCCACATTCTGGACATGAAAATCGCTCCTTCCCTGTGTGAATTCTGAGATGTGTGTTAAGATGTGATTTCTTTGTAAAACATTTCAAACATTCTGAACAAGAAAATGGCTTCTTTCCTGTATGAGATTTTTGATGTTCAGCATCTCTTATGTTATTTTCATTTTGCATAACAGTCTGTAATGGATCAGGAGATAGGACCTGTTCATTAGGAATAGTTGATAGATATTTATTCTGAAGTGCTGGCGGTATATCTGGAATTATTTCATGATCTTCATGTATATATGGGGTGATGTCATAATCAGCTCCTTCAACATTAGCAATAGGCAGATATCCCTCTAATGCATCTGACAAGAAAAAAAAATATATACATATTGTTTTAGAAGTACTGCCTTTTGAAACAAAATGTATTAAGATTAAGATTAATTTACTAGGTGACAAAGACAAGGGTACAAACTGTAGACATCAATGCATAGACTAAGGCTGGCTTCACACTACGGTGTGATCTGGTCCAGGGCTGTCCGGGATAACCCGGACAGCCCAGAACCGGATCAGCACACAGAACCGGAGGGCCAAATGTGCCTTCTAGTCCTGTGTGCAGCCGGACGCAGCTGCAGCTGCTAATGATTCAGGACCGCGACTGGCAGGGAGCTAGCCGCGGTCCTGAAAGAACAGCGGCGTGCAGCCGCCAGTGTCCGGTTCCCGGATCCTCCCGGTCTGGGAGAATCCGGGATCCAGCAAATTGGGGAGATTTTTCTCCCCGGACAAAAAAATGATGCAAGCATCATTTTTGTAACCTGAGAGAATAATACGAATTCTCCCGGATTCCACCGCAGAGATGAAACCGGATGGCAGAGAGCATCCGGCCCCATAGGCTACTATGGGGCCAAAAACCGGTCCAGGGCTGTCTGGTTTACACCGGACAGCCCCGGACCGGATCACACCGTGGTGTGAAGCCAGCCTAAGATAGGATAACAACCCGTCAACAACCACCGTTACGCCTTTTCATGGTGACGGTTAAGGAGCCTATATCCTCAGAGCCCCTTTTTCACGTTGCTGAAGATTTACCGTATTTTTCGCTTTATAAGACGCACCGGATTATAAGACGCACCCCCACATTTGATGAAGGAAAAGAGGAAAAAATAATTTTTAATGTTAAATGGGGTTCATCTTATTATACCAGTGTCCATCTTATATATATGTCCCCAAACTGGTATATATATCCCCACATAGCCTTCATTTTGGAACACTGTCCCCCCCAATCCTGGCACAGTCCGCATATGGTGCTGGCACACTGTCCCCCCCCTTCCCTTTCCTGGCACACTGTCCCCTCATGGTGCTGGCACACTGTCCCCTCATGGTGCTGGCACACTGTCCCCTCATGGTGCTGGCACACTCTTTCCTCATGGTGCTGGCACACTCTTTCCTCATGGTGCTGGCACACTCTTTCCTCATGGTGCTGGCACACTCTTTCCTCATGGTGCTGGCACTCTGTCCCCTCATGGTGCTGGCACACTGTCCCCTCATGGTGCTGGCACTCTGTCCCCTCATGGTGCTGGCACTCTGTCCCCTCATTGTGCTGGCACTCTGTCCCCTCATTGTGCTGGCACTCTGTCCCCCTCATGGTGCTGGCACACTGTCCCCCTCATGGTGCTGGCACACTGTCCCCCTCATGGTGCTGGCACACTGTCCCCCTCATGGTGCTGGCACTCTGTCCCCTCATGGTGCTGGCACTCTGTCCCCTCATGGTGCTGGCACTCTGTCCCCTCATTGTGCTGGCACTCTGTCCCCTCATTGTGCTGGCACTCTGTCCCCTCATGGTGCTGGCACACTGTCCCCCTCATGGTGCTGGCACACTCCCCATAAGGCTGCCGCACATTTAAAATAATAAACAATGTCATACTCACCCCTCTCCTCGCTCCCTCGCCGACCGCGCTATCACCGCTCTCTGTGCTGTGGCGGCATCTGGGTACTGTGAGCAGCGCGCAGGTGATGACGTCACTCTGCAGCGACGCTCACAGGACCCGGATGCCGGCAAGACAGCGGGGATGGCGGTGACAGCAGGGAGCGAGGAGAGCGGTGAGTATGATTGTTCTCCCTGGGATAGTCAGTGCTTTCCACGCTTTCATTGCGTGGAAAGCACTTACTATCCACATGGGACCGAAGCCCAGCTGGGCTGCGGTCCCGCTCCTGTAGTATGGGCTGCTCCCGCTGGTGATTGACAGCGGGAAGCAGTGCATATTACAGGAGATAATGAGCGGCCCCACGTGACCACGGGGCCGCTGCTGCAGCCTCCTACAGCCTCCTGAGAGCCCCCGGACACCGCTCCACAGCCCCCACCCCATCACACAAGTATTGCTTCACATTATAAGACGCACCCCCACTTTCCCCCAAAATTTTGGGGAACAAAAGTGCGTCTTATAATGCGAAAAATACGGTAGTTTATAGTGCACCCCAACAGGCAAAAATCTAAGGGCGACAGCCATCAGCATCGACCCAGACCAGCTTTGGAACCAATCAAGGCCAAATAATCCCTCATGTGACGCGGTTAATTGCGCCAGCAGCATCTAAATGGTTACAATGGGGTAAAAATACCCAGTTAAACATTATCACACTCCCCCTCAGTGATCATAATCACAGGTGATGATTGTTACCATCGCACCCTGAGGTCATAATCCCAGAGTACAGCGGCCTGTAGGACCCAGCTATATAAATAGTCTAAAAGGCAGAGTCAGTGAGAAACTGACATGTCTCAGGCACTGCAGTACACCAATATTGCAATGCATGAGACAAACATCATAGTAAAAATATATTCATGTGCCACTGTGGGTGAGAATGTAAAAAAAAAAAAGAAAACACACAAATACTCCTCGTTTTGCCACAAAAGCAGCTTGTGTGTTACACAAAAACAAAATGCACACACTTGATATTGTCACGTGCGGAAAGGTCCGAGTTATGAAGATGTTATATTACATATTCTGTATGGCAAGAACCATAAGAAAGAAAAGAAAATAGAACTTTTTCATCATTACAACCCACAAAAAAATTGAATGAAAAGCGCTCAAAAGGTTATATGTAAAAAGAAAAAAAAAAATAGTACAACTGAAAACAACAATAAACTGTCCTTCAAAAAAACAAACCCTTATCTGGCCCATCCGACAGAAAAATAAAGATGTTACAGCTCTGAGAATATGGTGATACAAGGACAAATGCATTGTTATAAAATATTGTTTTTAGTTCGTGAAAGTCATAAAACTAGAGAGGAATCTCTGATAATGAACTTTTGATTAAAGGGGAAATATGCATATCGGGCAACCTAAAATTCAACAGCCCATATCTCTGCAATACAGGGGAGACAGCAATAGTTGTCATCAGCCCCTTTTTAGTGTTTTATATAGTTTAAAATAAAATATATTATGAAGGTTCTCTTTAATTGCCTGCATACTGGTTGAGGTCCTGAGACTAGCACCAATTACCATGTATACTCAAGTATAAGCCGAGTTTTTCAGCACACTTTTATATATACCAGGATGGGGGTCTGCTGCATTTCCCACCCTAGGCTTATACTCGAGTCAATATGTTTTCCCAGTTTTTGGAGGTAAAATTAGGGGCCTCTGCTTATACTTGGGTATATACAGTATGTATCAGACTTCTGAGAAGTACGAAGCTTGTGAGGTAGGGACAGAACAACGCAATAGAAACTACAAAATGGAGCATGTAATTGTACCAACCGGTGAATAAGTAACTATAGAGGAAACTACTCACCTGCGCTGTCATCTATAAGATCATCATCACCCTCACATATGTCTCTGTAGTATTAATATGGGGCAGATCATCATCACCCCTCACATATGTCTCTGTAGTATTAATATGGGGCAGATCATCATCACCCCTCACATATGTCTCTGTAGTATTAATATGGGGCAGATCATCATCACCCCTCACATATGTCTCTGTAGTATTAATATGGGGCAGATCATCATCACCCCTCACATATGTCTCTGTAGTATTAATATGGGGCAGATCATCATCACCCCTCACATATGTCTCTGTAGTATTAATATGGGGCAGATCATCATCACCCCTCACATATGTCTCTGTAGTATTAATATGGGGCAGATCATCATCACCCCTCACATATGTCTCTGTAGTATTAATATGGGGCAGATCATCATCACCCCTCACATATGTCTCTGTAGTATTAATATGGGGCAGATCATCATCACCCCTCACATATGTCTCTGTAGTATTAATATGGGGCAGATCATCATCACCCCTCACATATGTCTCTGTAGTATTAATATGGGGCAGATCATCATCACCCCTCACATATGTCTCTGTAGTATTAATATGGGGCAGATCATCATCACCCCTCACATATGTCTCTGTAGTATTAATATGGGGCAGATCATCATCACCCCTCACATATGTCTCTGTAGTATTAATATGGGGCAGATCTTCATCACCCCTCACATATGTCTCTGTAGTATTAATATGGGGCAGATCATCATCACCCCTCACATATGTCTCTGTAGTATTAATATGGGGCAGATCATCATCACCCCTCACATATGTCTCTGTAGTATTAATATGGGGCAGATCATCATCACCCCTCACATATGTCTCTGTAGTATTAATATGGGGCAGATCATCATCACCCCTCACATATGTCTCTGTAGTATTAATATGGGGCAGATCATCATCACCCCTCACATATGTCTCTGTAGTATTAATATGGGGCAGATCTTCATCACCCCTCACATATGTCTCTGTAGTATTAATATGGGGCAGATCATCATCACCCCTCACATATGTCTCTGTAGTATTAATATGGGGCAGATCATCATCACCCCCCACATATGTCTCTGTAGTATTAATATGGGGCAGATCATCATCACCCCTCACATATGTCTCTGTAGTATTAATATGGGGCAGATCATCATCACCCCTCACATATGTCTCTGTAGTATTAATATGGGGCAGATCATCATCACCCCTCACATATGTCTCTGTAGTATTAATATGGGGCAGATCATCATCACCCCTCACATATGTCTCTGTAGTATTAATATGGGGCAGATCATCATCACCCCTCACATATGTCTCTGTAGTATTAATATGGGGCAGATCATCATCACCCCTCACATATGTCTCTGTAGTATTAATATGGGTCAAGTCTTCACCCTGAAACACAGATTGTAAAAGTCACAGACAGATGCAGAAGTCCCATCTATGATCAGCTGTAATCTGCCATCTCCACCGTTCTCATTACACAAGTATAAAACATAGAATACTGGAGGATAAAACAAGACTGAGCACAAGACCTTCACAGCCGTCTACACATCATAGGGAGATCTCATCACACCTTCTCTCCATCTACCTGATGATCCGGAGGAACATCGGGATCTTCTTGTTTACAGTCCTGTGGGAGAAGAGGACGGGGACATCTCTCTGGTGTTGTCCTCTTACTGGATAGACCTGGAGGAGACACATACAGGACTGAATTCATTCTTTACATACAGATCATTATAGGCCGTGTGTATTTAGTCCTGTCTATTACCTGGTGATGTGAGGGGCGGCCGGGGAACCTCCATCATGACTATGTCCTTGTACAGATCTTTGTGTCCTTCTAAATACTCCCACTCCTCCATGGAGAAATAGACGGTGACGTCCTGACACCTTATAGGAACCTGACACATACAATGATACCATTGTCATCTTTCCCCGATCCCTTCATAGCGTTACTGTATAATGTCCCAGCAGCAGCAGCAGCATTCCCAGCAGTGTCACCTCTCCAGTCAGCAGCTCAATCATCTTGTAGGTGAGTTGTAGGATCTTCTGGTCATTGATGTCCTCATGTATCAGGGGGTGAGGTGGAGGCCCCGTGATTGGGCTCAGGGCTCTTCCCTCAGACACAGGGTCCTGACAGCACAGATCACTAGAGCTCTTCACTACTGTGTAATCCTGGTTATGGAGAGACACATTAATAAATCTCCAGTCTCCAGACATTTCCAGAGTCCTCACCTCTCCAGTTCTGTCATCTGTTATTCTGTCCATAGATAAGAATGATGTCATGTGACATTGTCATCACAATCTCTCACCTCTCCAGTAACAAGGAAGAGGATCTCTAGGGTGAGGTGGAAGATCCTCTCCGCCATCTTGTCCCTGTCCAGATCCATCCTTGATGGTCAATCAGGAGAATTCTCTTCTATAGAAGATCTGAGAGGATCCGATATTGTAGGGATCTGAATGGGGGAAGATGCACAGATGTAACATTATAAAGAATCCCGTCTTTCTAATGATCTTTTTACACCCAGGCCTCCAATGATTACAAGGGGGCATCCTCTACATCTGGAGGAAAGAAGGTTTAATCATAATCACAGACGCGGATTCTTTACTGTAGGAGCAGTGAGACTATGCCTCTCTCCGCCACATGAGGAGATAATTGTTGATAGATTACAAAAGTTCAAGGAGGATCTGGATGCTTTTCTTTAAAAAAATAATAAAAATAATTACAGGTTATCAGTACTATATTGTGTTATGGGTGGTTGATCCGGGGAACTAGTCCGATTGTCGTTTTTAGAGTCAGAAAGGAATCTTTCCCCTTGAAAAGGATCCAAATATGTGCGAACTTTGATATATTTTATTGTGATTTTATGTGATACCAACACTACGTGATAGTATTAGTGAAGTGTAAATAAAGTGATAGACGGTTTTCTGAATATTTTAAAAATATAAATCTGAACATTGTGACGTTCATTTGTATTCGGCCCCCTGTAGTCTGATTCCCCTAAGTGACCAATCGTCTCCAGAAGTCACCATTTAAAAAATGTAGTCCACCTGTGTATAATTTCCTCTCAGTATAACAACAGCTGTTCTGAGAACATTGGGAATTTAACAGCATCAAGCAAACCAAGGAACACACCAGACAAGTCAGGGGTAAAGCTTTGGAGGAGAGTAAAGCAGGGTTAGGTTACAAAAGATAACCCAAGCTCTGAACATCTGACAGATAACTGATCAATCCATCATCCAAATATGAGAAGGGTATGGCACGACTGCAAACCTACCAAGACACGGCGTCCACCGAAATTACATCCCAAGAAGGAGAACACGAATGAGAGAAGAGCCGAGAGGCCCAAGATGGAGCCACAGAGGTCACAGCTCAGGGGGAGAATCTGTCCACAGGACAACTATAAGGTCGGAGACACACCAAGTGAGATGCATGCGACATACTTGCACGAGTCTTGCATGCCTCCCCCAAGCGGCCGGCTCTCTGGACAGGAGCGTGGAGCTGCATGTGTTTCTATACAGTTGACGCGCTCCTGTCCAGAGAGCCGGCAGCCATGCCGGGTGAGGCATGTGAGACTCATGCAAATATCTCATATACATCTCGCCCAGTGTGTCTCTGGCCTTAGTTGTAGACTCCACTAATCTACCCTTTATAGGAGAGTGGCAAGAAGAAAGCCTTAGAAAGGAAGAAGCCATAAGACTTGAAAATCGCTAATCACAGACGCCTCCAATCTCCTGAGCGACAGCAAAGAAGAGGAAAAATGTCACCTCTAGATGAGCAAAGCTGGAGAGACCGACCCCAAGAGACTCACAGCAGAGAAAGGTGATCCTACAAAGTATAGACAGAGGGGAACTGAATACAAATGAATCTACAATTAGTAGATTTATATATTTTTAATATTTAGAAAACCAGATATAATTCCTTTTACCCTTCACATATACTATCTACTTAGTGTTGGTAGATCACATAAAATCCCAATAATGTACATGCAAGATTGTGGGTGTAACGTGAATAAAGAGGGAAACTTCACAGGGTATAAATACTTTTTCAATACATTTTTGTCCATCTTCAACCTAAAAAAACACTATGGAGATGTGTCACTAATGTCCTCCAGTTCACACCCGATGTACCAGATAGTTTGGTGAAAATGTTATGCCACTTACTAAAACATTTCTTCACGGTCACGCGGTCATATAAAATATCATCAAAGCTTCATCCACAAAACTTGTTTGATTTTTCAGCAGCAGATATTAACACTTTACATGACGATTTACTGTGTCCTACATTAAATAATTGCAACGTATCACAAGTACTAAGTGCCAAGGCGTGGCGTTGGTTGGAATCAGATTTTTGTTGCATCCATAGACTTGACTCGACAAGTCTCATCCAATGTACTGAAGGCACCGATGCGGGCTCATGTGCACGGCCACAGGGAATAACAATGGTTGAGTGCGATCTTTTTTTGTTTCATGGACAGAGCTAGAACCCAAAAAACAGTCACGTGAACGAGCCCTAAACTGAACTGTCGGAGCTAGCTCTTATCGCGCCTCTGTAACCAACGGAAATGCCCCTGGTCAATTTCCTACTATGGCATTTAAATGGCCCATTCCTCGAGGGGGGAATTGTACCACCTCATGTGACTCAATCGCGGCGTGTCGATGGATTGCCATGACAGCCTGGGTCCTGATGAAGGCTCCCAATAACGCCATTTCAGTGTATCAAAAAGAAGGAAAGGTGGTAAGGTAAATCTTGTGATTTCATTCTCATACTCTGTACAGGTTTGGAATCCTAAATGTAGATAATTATAATACCCCCATGGATAAATAGTCATACGTAGGTGCCTCTCTGTGACCTCATAGTTGTACCTCTCGTTTTGGTCGTAGATTACAAGGTGGAAATTTAAAACATTCTCTTCAGGATAAAGGTTCCATGATTGTTGTCAATTCTTGTGCCTACATACACAGGGGTGCAACAAACCACCCTGCCGCGGGTGAGGAGTGGGGGGGGAGCGTGCTGTCAGAGGAGGCCGTGGGTGAGATGCGGGGGGGGGGGTTGGTGCTGGCAGCGGCAGCCCCGCGGGTGAGGAGCGGAGGGCGGCAGGATTTCGCACTGTCAGCGGCAGCCGCGGTATGGCTGACCTGTTGTACCTGTCGCCCTGGTGAGCTGAGTGGAGCAGCAGGCGCCGCCCCCTTCAGCACTGCCGCTGCCCCTGCCTCCTTGCCGCCTGAGCCTGAGAGCCAGCGGACAGTTCGGCCCTGTTCATACATGTAAAAAATTTGGATACACCAGAGCCCAATATCATGTGATATATTGGAATACAATGCCGACACATCTAGATTGTTTCTTTCTGTGTGATTCCTTCATTATAGAAAGAAAGGTTATTTGTTATGGAGTTTATCCTGAAATTATGGGCCTACCCTAGGGATAAACCAGACACTTATGTATATTAAGAAGGTGGTAAAAAGAAGCGTATATAAGGGTCCAAAATAAGGAGTGGCTCTATGGATGAGCTGTAAATATTCTGATTCTACTGATGGGAATGGATCGGTTCTTATAGCAGCATAGTAGTCAAGGTTTATTATTATTATTTATTTATTTATACAGCGCCATTAGATTCCATGGCGCTTTCCATATGGAAAGGGCAGACAAGGACAGGTACAATATATATATGGATAGTCAAGTCATACAGGTACAGCAGGGGAGAGAGCCCTGTCCGCGAGGGCTCACAGTCTAAGAGGGATGGGTGGGGATACAGTAGGAAGGGGAAGTGCCGATCGTGAGACGGTACGGTGGACAGAGTCTCATTGCAGGCTTAGGCTTGACGGAATAAGTGGGTCTTCACGTTTCTTTTGAAGGTTCCCAAGGTAGGCAAGTGTCTGATGGGTTGGGGGAAAGAGTTCCAGAGTATAGCAGATGCACGGGAGAAATCTTGTATGCGGTTGTAAGAGGAGGAAATAAGAGGGGAGTAGAGAAGGAGCTCTTGGGAGGATCACAGGGTGCGTGAGGGTAGGTATCGGGTGGCCATGTCAGAGATGTATGGAGGGGACAGGTTGTGAATGGCTTTATATGTCATCGTTAGTGTTTTAAACCGGGATCTCTGAGAAGTGGGGCACAAGTTAAGGGCTTGGCAGAGGAGGGAGACAGGGGAGTAGCGGGGAGACAGGTGGATTAGTCGGGCAGCGGAATTTAGGATATATTGGAGAGGTGCAAGGGAGGTAGCGGGGAGGCAGGTAAACAGGAGGTTGCAGTAGTCAAGGCAGGAGATGATGAGAGCATGAACAAGTGTTTTAGCAGTGTTGTGGTCAAGGAAAGTGCGAATCCAGGAAATGTTTTTGAGCTGGAGTTGGCAGGAGGTGGTGAGGGCCTGGATGTGAGGCTTGAAGAAGAGTGAAGAGAAGAGTCAAGGATTACCCCGAGGCATTTGGTGTGGGGGACTGGGGAGAGAGAGCAGTCGTTGACGAGGATGGATAGGTTGGGTTTTGGGGGAGAGCAATTTGGGGGGGGGGGGGAAAGATGAACTCAGTTTTGTCCATGTTTAGTTTTAGGAAGCAAGCAGAGAAGGATGAGATGGCGGACAGGCCTTGTGGAATTTTGGATAGTAGGGAGGTGATGTCGGGCCCAGACAAGTAGATCTGGGTGTCGTCGGTGTAGAGGTGGTACCGAAAGCCATGGGACTCAATGAGTTGTTCTAGGCCGAAGAGTGTAGATGGAGAAGAGTAGTGGTCCTAGAACCGAGCCTTGAGGGACACCGATGGATAGGGGGTAGGGCGAAGAGGAGGTGTGGGAGTGGGTGACACTGAAAGTCCGGTCCGTTAGGTATGAGGAGATCCAGGAGAGGACTAGGTCAGTGATGCCAAGAGATTACATTATCTGAAGTAGGAGGGAATAATCAACAGTGCTGAAGGCAGCAGATAGGTCGAGGAGGAGGACGGAGTAGTGTCGCTTGCTCTTGGCGGTCAGTAGGTGGTTAATGACTTTGGTTAGGACTGTTTCGGTGGAGTGGTGGGGTCGGAAATCGGATTGTAGGTGGTCAAAGAGGGAGCAGAAGGTGAGGTGGGAGGACAGTTCTGAATGGACGTGTTGTTCAAGTAGTTTTGAGGCGAAGGGGAGAAAAGATATGGGGCGATAGTTAGAAACAGATGCTGAATCGAGGGAGGGTTTTTTGAGGATGGGTGTGATCAGGGTGTGTTTGAAGGATCAGGGGAAGACGCCAGTAGTAAGTGATAAGTTGAAGAGATGGGTTATGGTTGGGATGAAGACTGAGGTGAGACTGGGAATGAGGTGGGATGGGAGCGGGTCGTGGGCGCTGGTGGTGAGGTGTGACTTTGACAGAAGGGAGAAGAGCTGATCTTCAGTTATGGTAGAGAAGCAGCTGATGGAAGGAGAGGGCAGTGTAGGTGAAAGGGGAGGCTGTGGGGACAGTGGGTCAAAGCTGTCTCTGATTTTATCGATCTTCTGCTTGAAGAAGGAGGCAAAGTCTTCAGCAGAGATAAGGGGAGAGGGAGGAGGAGCGGACGGAGTAAAGAATTGAAAGTTTTGAAAAGCTGTTTGGGATTTTGGGACAGGGAGGTTATTAAGGATGAGAAGAAAGCTTATTTTGCGGCAGTGAGTGCAGACTTGAAGTTGGTGAGGGACTGTTTGAACAATGCGAAGTTCTTGGTGGAATGAGATTTCTTCTATCTCCTCTCGGCAACCCTGGAAGCCCGTCTCTAGTCTCTAGGTCTTTAGTGAGGGTGGTGTGCCAGGGTTGCCTGTTTATGCAAGGACTGTTAAATGTGAGCGGGGCGGCTAAGTCGAGGGCCGTAGTTATTGTGGCGTTATATAGGGTGGTGGCGTCTGTGTATCGTGTATGGAAGCTATGTCTGCGAGAGGGTGAAGGGATTTTGAGAATGAGTGTAAGTCAATGTGTTTTAGGTTTTAGCGAGGATGATTGAGTTTGCAGAGTAGGGATAGTGTAGTATGGGACGAGAGGGAGGAGAAAGTCAATAGATTGTGGTTACACAGGGGGAGGGGTGGATTTGTGAGGTTAGTGAGGGAGAAAAGGCGAGTGAAGATGAGGTCCAGTGTGTGGCCATACATGTGAGTGGCAGGAGGAGGACCATTGAGAGAGCCCAAAGGAAGTAGTCAGTGAAAGACGTTTTGAGGTGGCTGGGAGGGGAGTGTTAATGGGGATATTGAAATAGCCCATGATGATGGTGGGGATGTCCACAGAAAGGAAGTGAAGTAGCCAGGTGGTGAAATGGTCAAGGAAGGAGGTGGTGGATCTAGGGGGTGGTAAATGACAGCCAGCTAACGGTTACAGGGAGAGAAGATGTGGACGGAGTGGGCTTCAAAAGGGGGGAGAGTAGTGGAGAGTGGCAGTGGAATAGGGGGAAAGGAGCAGGTATTGGACAGGAGTAAGCAGCCACCTCCTCCATGTTTGTTAGAGTGGCGAGGGTCGTGGGAAAGACTGAGTCCGCCATAAGAGAGTGCAGCAGGGGAGGTTAGATAAACTCTTCATAGCCCCAGAATGTAGTCATTAAAGTTTTGTATAACTCTATAACCCCACACTCTCTGTATATTTATCTACCAGCAGAGCAGCAGATAATCCTCTTCTCCTTTTTCCTCTTGGTATACTACGTTGGATTTCTTCTGACTCGCGGAGCAGCAGTATCTGGATATTCTCATCAGACCTATTAAAAGTTTTGCTTTTCACAGCCCACAAGGTGAGAGAATATCACAGCACTAATGCTACCTGTATCCGGTTAATGCCCTATACTGCGCTCAATCATCATCCCACAGACTATTAACGCCATCTTGGTGCTCATGTGAAGCTCAGCACATCACAGAGGATATGGTGGGTTTAAATCTTTCTCTGGCGGCTGTCACACCGTTCAATATTGCTAACGATATCGTTTAAGTGATCTGCTTTTTGATCGCTTAAGCGATATCGTTTGTGCATCGCTACGTGCAATCAAGCGATTTTCCAATGTAAAATCGCTTGATCGTGACATCGCAGATATGGGAGCAGGAGCTCATATCAAGCGAATAAACGCTTGTTCAATCTGCTTCATCGTGGTGTGTGACACCAAGATGAACGATCTCCCAGCAGCAGAGCCTATGCTGGGAGATGGTATCTATGGTAAACGTCGGGTTACTAAGCGCCGCGCGGCGCCTAGTAACCCGATGTGTACCATAGTTACCAGCAATATCGCGGCTCCACATCGCTGGTGAGTCTGTCTGTGTGACATCTCACCAACGATGTGAGCGATATTGTTAGAGATCGCGCGTGCACGTGATCGCTTACAATATCGCTCACGATATAGATACGTGTGACGGCCGCCTCTCACAGATCACCTGACATCAAGGAGGCGACACCCAATCTCCACTCTCAGCCCAGAAAGGCAATAGAGGGGGAGAGTAAGGTTGAATGGAAGAAACCTCCCCCCACCTCGATGCTCAAGCGGATTCAGCATCCCATATCCGCTAGCAACAGCTGACACCAGGCAACCCAGCGTCCCAGAACATCATAATCGTCAGGAGCGACGTCGTCCCAGAACATCATAATCACCGGGAGAGACGGCGTCCGAGAACATCATAATCACCGGGAGCGACGGTGTCCGGGAACATCATAATCACCGGGAGCGACGGTGTCCGGGAACATCATAATCACCGGGAGCGACGGCGTCCGAGAACATCATAATGACCGGGAGCGACGGCGTCCGGGAACATCATAATCGCCGGGAGCGACGGTGTCCGAGAACATCATAATCACCGGGAGCGACGGCGTCCGAGAACATCATAATCACCGGGAGCGACGGCGTCCGAGAACATCATAATCACCGGGAGCGACGGCGTCCAGGAACATCATAATCACCGGGAGCGACGGCGTCCGAGAACATCATAATCACCGGGAGCGACGGCGTTCCGCCTTCCAGCAAAACCAGAAGCAAATCTCCCAAAACACAGCACAAAGTCAGAGCGAGCACCTGCACTACCTCCACCCTCCAGAGGTGGCGCCCCACCCCTCATAGCCAGTGAGGGGCAACGGGACAGAGAACCAGAGTACAGCCAGGAGTGCGAGGAGCATAGAACTGCCAGACCTGTTACATAGGACTGCAGGTGACATCTACTACATAGCCCAGACCTGAAGAGGTTAAATATAACGATAACAACCAAAAAATACAGAGGAATCAGCACAAACCTCCACTGCAGAGCCGCCACCACATATATGGCTGCTCTGTGCTTACAGGACCTGTGATGATGTCACATGGAGGGGAGGAGTCAGGGGGTCACATGATCAGCTCCTCTGGTTGTCATGGTGATGGATGAGGTGAAGTTTATGTGTAGGGTCAGGAGGGATTTACAGTGTGGATGTAGCGGAGCTGAGTGTGTATGAGGTGTACGGAGCAGAGCCGAGTGTGTACGGAGCAGAGCCGTGTGTGTACGAGGTGTACGGAGCGGAGCCGAGTGTGTACGAGGTGTACGGAGCAGAGCCGAGTGTGTACGAGGTGTACGGAGCAGAGCCGTGTGTGTACGAGGTGTACGGAGCGGAGCCGAGTGTGTACGAGGTGTACGGAGCAGAGCCGAGTGTGTACGAGGTGTATGGAGCAGAGCCGAGTGTGTACGAGGTGTACGGAGCGGAGCCGAGTGTGTACGAGGTGTACGGAGCGGAGCCGAGTGTGTATGAGGTGTACGGAGCGGAGCCGTGTGTGTACGAGGTGTACAGAGCGGAGCCGAGTGTGTACGAGGTGTACGGAGCAGAGCCGAGTGTGTACAAGGTGTACGGAGCAGAGCCGAGTGTGTACAAGGTGTACGGAGCGGAGCCGAGTGTGTACGAGGTGTACAGAACCGAGCCGAGTGTGTACGAGGTGTACGGAGTGGAGCCGAGTGTATACGAGGTGTACGGAGCAGAGCCGAGTGTGTACAAGGTGTACGGAGCAGAGCCGAGTGTGTACAAGGTGTACGGAGCGGAGCCGAGTGTGTACGAGGTGTACAGAACCGAGCCGAGTGTGTACGAGGTGTACAGAGCAGAGCAGAGTGTGTACGAGGTGTACGGACCAGAGCAGAGTGTGTACAAGGTGTACGGAGCAGAGCCGCATGTGTACGAGGTGTACAGAGCAGAGCCGAGTGTGTACGAGGTGTACGGAGCAGAGCCGAGTGTGTACGAGGTGTACGGAGAAGAGCCGAGTGTGTATGAGGTGTACGGAGCAGAGCCAAGTGTGTACGAGGTGTACGGAGCCGAGCCGAGTGTGTACGAGGTGTACGGAGTGGAGCCGACTGTGTACGAGGTGTACGGAGCAGAGCAGAGTGTGTACGAGGTGTACGGAGCAGAGCAGAATGTGTACGAGGTGTACGGAGCAGAGCCGCATGTGTACGAGGTGTCCGGAGAAGAGCCGAGTGTGTACGAGGTGTACGGAGCGGAGCCGAGTGTGTACGAGGTGTACGGAGTAGAGTCGAGTGTGTACGAGGTGTCCGGAGAAGAGCCGAGTGTGTACGAGGTGTACGGAGCAGAGCCGAGTGTGTACGAGGTGTACGGAGCCGAGCCGAGTGTGTACTAGGTGTACGGAGCAGAGCAGAGTGTGTACGAGGTGTACGGAGCAGAGCCGCATGTGTACGAGGTGTACGGAGCAGAGCCGAGTGTGTATGAGGTGTACGGAGAAGAGCCGAGTGTGTATGCGGTGTACGGAGCAGAGCTGAGTATGTACGAGGTGTACGGAGCAGAGCCGCGTGTGTACGAGGTGTACGGAGCAGAGCCGAGTGTGCACGAGGTGTACGGAGTGGAGCCGAGTGTGTACGAGGTGTACGGAGCAGAGCCGAGTGTGTACGAGGTGTACGGAGCGGAGCCGTGTGTGTACGAGGTGTACGGAGCGAAGCCGAGTGTGTACGAGGTGTACGGAGCAGAGCCGAGTGTGTACGAGGTGTACGGAGCGGAGCCGCGTGTGTACGAGGTGTACGGAAGTGGAGTCATGTTTTGGGCTGGAATCATTGGGAAACAGCTGGTAGGCCCCTTTAAGGTTCCTGAAGGTGTGAAAATGATCTCTGCAAAGTATATAGAGTTTCTGACTGAGAACTTTCTTCCATGGTACAAAAAGCAGAAACGTGCCTTCAGGAACAAAATCATCTTCATGCATGACAATGCACCATCTCATGCTACAAAGAATACCTCTGTGTCATTGGCTGCTATGGGCATAATAGGAGATAAACTCATGGTGTGGCCACCATCTTCCCCTGACCTCAACCCTATAGAGAATCTTTGGAGTATAATCAAGCAAAAGATCTATGAGGGTGGGAGGCAGTTCACATCAAAACAGCAGCTCTGGGAGGCTATTCTGACATCATGCAAAGAAATACAAGCAGAAACTCTCCAGAAACTCACAAGTTCAATGGATTCAAGAATTGTGAAGATGATATCAAAGAAGGGTTCGTATGTTAACATGTAACTTGGCCTGTTAGGATGTTTTGGAGTTAAATAGCTTTTTATTTCAGTGAATGTGACCTGTTAATGCTGAAAATTCAACACATGAGCATTTTCAGTTCATTAATACATATCAAATGTTTAGAAACTCTACTGTGCGTAATAGTTTGGTACAGTGCATTTAGAGTTTTTTTTAATTTTGAAGATTATACTGTTATCATTGGGAGGTTTCTTCAATACAATTTGATGTATACTCTAACTCTACATTGCCTGTATCTGCTCTTTCCTTGACCACAGCACGGCTAAAACACTTGTCCACGCCCTCATCATCTCCCGCCTGGATTACTGCAGCCTCCTGTTCACTGGCCTCCCTGCCTCTTCCCTTGCACCTCTCTGCACCATCCTCAACTCTGCTGTCCGACTCATCCACCTTACTCCCCTGCCTCCCCTCTATGCCGAGCCCTCCACTGGCTCCCCACTCCCCAGAGATTTCACTTCAAAACCCAACCCTGACATACAAGGCCATACACAACCTGCCCCCCCCTACATCTCTGACCTGGTCTCCCGCTACCTCCCCTTGCGCAACTTGCGCTCCTCTCAAGAACTCCTTCTCTCACCCCCCCCGCATTTCCACCTCCCACAACTGCATACAAGACTTCTCTCGTGCCTCTGCCCTACTGTGGAACAATCTTCCACACCACATCAGACACTCCCTACCCTGGGAACCTTCAAGAAAAGCCTGAAGACCCACCTCTTCCTACAAGCCTACGGGCCCGCACTAAGACCCATCCATTACACCACCTCACCCCCCCTCCTCTCCCCTTCATACTGTTTCCCTCCCCACCACCCCCTCTAGACTGTGAGCCCTCGCGAACAGGATCCCCTGCCCTATTGTACCAGTATGACTGATTTGTCATCGTTTTTACTACTTGTCTTTGTCTACCCTCTCACTTGTAAAGCGCCATGTAACCTAATGGAGATATATAAATACTTATTATTAATAATAATAATAACGGGCGATGACTTTTATTACACTGTCACTCGTCCGAATAGCGAGTCCAATGTTAGTCAATTAGTGATAGGCCCAAACAAATCCAGCTATAAAATGAGTATTTCCAGGACAAGGTGGGAGGGTGGGCTTATTTTTTTTAGCGTTTTCACTACATGCAACACCTTGCTGTGCCCCTCAGAGAGCCAAACATTCAGTCTCCGCTTACTGGGGCGGTGGCTCCCCTTTGTGTACTGAAGGGAGCTGCAATATGTGTCAGATCGATAAGGATCCACACGTCACTCACGAGCACCAGTGATACTCTGGAGGCTCCTGTAAGACCATGTGCACACAGGGCATTTTCTGTGAATTTTTTAATGTGTTTTCCCTTGCAGATTTTCAGAAATCCAGCAAAGTCTATGATCATCCTGAAGTGTTGTGCCCACGTACAGGTTTTTTTCCTTACAGATTTTGGTGGAGAAAAAAAAAGCAGAATGACAATTGTGGAGCCCCAGGCGGGACTAGGGTACTCGGTGCCGGACCGGACGGTACCGGGGATGTCACGGGTGGCTTGGTCCGAACCGTGTCCCTGGGCCCTCACAATAAAAGGGGGAATTATTTACAAGGGGATTGTCACGGGTGACGCCACCCACTTGGTGCGGCCAGTAATGGGGGGCCGCCGCTGCTGCAGAACCTCCGGGGGTGATGTGAGGGCAGCGGAGATGGTATAGTTCCAGTGGGGGGGAACTGTATCCCCCGGGGCAGTAAGGGTTAAAGTCTATTGGGGTTATAGATGGTGGAAGAGGGGTTGGAGGACACACACTCACGTTTGATAGACACTGCAATTCTCTTCTTCTCCTGATGCTGCAGAGCTGACAGGCTGGATCTGTAGGGAGGAATTGTTTCTGTGCTGAATCTGGAGCAAAGGTCGCAATCAATACACAGACTCCAAAGCTGTTTTCCAAGGCTTTACTGCTGATATTATTGCAGATTATAGTCCACGGAGTCTGTAATGGGGATGAGCTCTCTTCCCACACCCTGTCCGGGTCGTCGGCTTCCTTGTGCTGCACTGTGTGTGTGTCCTGAGCTGCTGCTTCTAGCTAAGCTGCTGGGATTCCTCACGTCTTTCTGTATTCTGCTGGTACCACTTGGCTAGGCAACTTTGAGTCCTCTATGCTGTACTGACCCCTCCGTGTTGCTTCGCTCTGGTACTAGGGGACATCTAGTGATCCCACTGTTCCTGGATTCGCTGTGCTGTGGGTGCCAGACACAATAGCGGATCCGGTGTCCGTCTCTGTGCGTACTTCTGGGGCAAGTGATGGTGTATCTCTAGCTCCCAGTTGTGTTCCTCTGTCTTTCGTTCTCCTGTTCCTCTGACCCTTGCTAGATCTGCAATGAGCTAACTCTGCTCTGCCCTCTTCACAGCACTACACCGTGCTGTACGGTCTGAGCTCTCAGTTCTCCTGAGCTGTTCTGAGCTCCTTCCTCATGGGTAAGAGTATATAAGGGAGCAGGTGGTGCTCCCCCTATTGCCCAGAGGTGGTAGTGTTTGTCAGTGTGTAGTGGGGAAGAGAACCCATGTGATGTTATTGTGGCACATTAACCCATGGGGTGCCACATTCCCCTTAGTTAAATACAGTACTCCGGGACTGTGGAAAAACAAGTAAACAACAATTAAACAATTAATATTGACATAAACTTAAAATGAAAAAGTACAAAAATCACTAGAATGTGAAAAAGAGTTCGAAAGTCAAAAAGCAGTCTTTCCGGAGGTTTAGTCTATTGCCTCCGGGCTGATGACTGTATACAAGAGAGTTCTTACCACAACCAGTCCGTGGTATATATGGTCCATAAGTAAATAAGAAGAGTTCAAAGTTCATACAGGATAGTCTCTGTAGGTACTGGGCTTTTTAACGTTGCAATAACTATATACATTTGTCCACGGGCGTTTCTGCTTAGGAGGCCTGAATTCGCTACACCACCCCCAGGCACTTTCTTTCCGTAACTTAATGTACATGGGGGTCAATCCAGTTCCTCCACCCTCTTGGACACAGTCTACTAGGCTCAATTTACTTTACTTTTAAACAAACATATTTACAGTACACATTTAATTCTGCATTTTACTCTGTGTACCTAGCTGGTAACTGCCCTCGGGTACAAAGCTCTGATCTGCGTAAAACGGGTATACCGCTTGTACGTGGGCTACTAGTATTAGTGGGTATGTACCTACATGTTGTGCTTGGTTCCATGGCAGATGGAGGTCTGACTGCAGGACTGGCAAGTTCACTGGGACCAGGAATTTGTTCTTCCTCTTCGGATTCTACTTCCAGTTTTTCAAGTCTTGGGTCTTCTTCAGGTAATACAGGTTCTGGTAACACAGGTTCTGGTAACACAGGTTCTGGTTTTGAGTCCATCATTGAAGGGAATGCAATCATTGGTACGACAACTGCTCCATGGTAATTTGGCCATGTTTTAGGAAAATCTCCTAGTACCGTGTGGAATACTTCTTCTTTTTCTTGGATAGGTTGGACCTGTACGGGTTCTATGACTTCAGGTGTCTTCAGGGTTTCAGGACACAATTTAAGTTGATTACGAGATACGACTTGTGAAGTTCTTCCTTCATCTTTGCTTATCAAATAGGTTTTAACACTGTCTAGGTTAGATGGTAAGACTGTGTATGGGACTGCTTCCCACTGATTATCCAGTTTGTTTGTACGTCTCTTTCTCTTGAGAACTTGATCACCTTCCTGTAATGGCATCGCTTGAGCATGTTTGTTAAAAGCCTTCACTTGTCTTGCTCTTGCTTGTTGTAGGTTTCTCTCTACACATTCTTGCACTTGGTGATACTGTTTCTGGCGTTTGGTATCCCAATGTTTCTTCTACTTCTGTATCTGGTTTTTCAATTCCCATTTCTAGATCAATTGGTAACTTACCGGGTCTTGCACGCATAAGGTATGCTGGAGTGCAGTTTGTAGAACTCACAGGGACATGGTTGTATAAGTCTACCAAATCAGGTAATTTATCTGGCCACTGGTTTCTTTCTGCCTCTGGTAAGGTCTTTAACAGTTCGATTACGATATGATTCATTTTCTCGCATAGACCATTTGTTTGAGGATGATACGTTGTTGTGCGAATCTTCTTACAACCGTACATATTGCAGAATTCCTTGAATAGTTCTGATTCAAAAGCTGGACCTTGGTCTGCAAGGACTTGTTCTGGGTAACCATGTGGTCTACAGAAATGCGTCTGGAATGCTTTTGCTGCCGTATTTGCTGTCAAGTCTTTGACTGGTACCACCACTAAGAAGCGTGAGTAATGGTCCACGATGGTTAAGGCATAGACATAGCCTGACCGGCTTGGTGACAACTTAACGTGATCTAATGCGACTAGTTCAAGTGGTTGCTTGGTTATTATTGGTTGAAGTGGAGCTTTCTGTAGATCTTTCCTTCTGAGGTTGCATGCGGCACATCTGCTGCACCATAGTTCAATGGATCTTCTCATGCCAGCCCAATAGAATCTGTCTCTCAAGATTGCTTCTAACTTCTTCCATCCGAAATGACCTGCGTTGTCATGATAAGCCTCTAAGACCATTTGAGTGTCTCGCTTGGGCACGATAATCTGCCAGACCAGTTCGTGCGTCTTGGGATTGGTATGCGTTCTACAGAGCTTCCCTTGATGCAGGAACAACTTGCCTCTCTCCTTCCATAGCTGTATAGCTTCAGCTGGGGCATTCTGATCAGGGTGTGCGCTTTGTTGCGTAAGCAGGTCTTTCACTAGCTTCACGGCCGGATCATTATCTTGAGCTTCGGCCCATTCGTAGTGTCTTAACGGGTTAAGATTTACTTCCTGCTTTCTTTGGTAGGCGCCGGGCTGATAATCTAGTACCTTTGAACGATGAAAGGCCGGTAGTTCAATCTCTTCCAACTCTTCCAGTTCCTCTTCCACGTCTTTCAGGTGCGGCATTCGGGATAAGGCATCTGCGTTCCCATTCTTGCGGCCTGCCCGATATTTGATGACAAAGTTGTAGTTAGATAGCCGGGCTATCCATCGCTGCTCCAGAGCTCCTAATTTTGCTGTGTCCAGGTGAGTCAACGGGTTGTTATCCGTGTAGATGGTGAATTCTGCACCTGCCAAGTAATGTTTAAAGCGTTCGGTTACAGCCCAAACTACTGCTAGTAGCTCTAACTTGAAGGAGCTGTAGTTCTCGGGATTTCGTTCTGTAGGCCGGAGCTTCCTGCTTGCAAAGGCAATAACTCTTTCTTTGCCTCCTTGCTTCTGCGACAATACTGCTCCCAGTCCCACGTTGCTGGCATCCGTGTAAAGAATGAATGGTTGATGGTAATCAGGGTATGCCAGGATCTCTTCTCCCGTCAGCGCACTTTTTAGCTTATTGAAGGAATCTTCTCTTTCTTCATCCCACCATGCCAGGGAATTACAGTTTGAAGTCTTCTTTGATCGTCCTACCAGAATGTCTTGCAAAGGAGCTGCTAGCTTCGTGAATCCTCGGATAAATCTTCTATAATAGCCTACCAGGCACAGGAATTGCCTCATTTCTTTTACGTTCGTAGGTCTTGGCCAATCCCTTATCGCTGTGACCTTATCAGGATCCGGTGCTACTCCCTCCGAACTCACGACATGTCCCAGGTACTGCACCTTTGGTTTGAGAAGGTGACATTTGGATGGCTTGATTTTCATGCCATATTTCGATAAAGCTTCGAACACTTCTGCCAAGTCTTGTAGATGTTGCTCGTACGTCTTCGAGTAGACTATGGCGTCATCTAGGTACAGGAGGACAGTCTCAAAGTTCTTGTGCCCTAGGCAGCTCTCCATCAGACGTTGGAAGGTCCCGGGTGCGTTGCAGAGTCCGAACGGCATACAATTGAACTCGCAGAGGCCCATCGGCGTAGTAAACGCTGTCTTCTCCTTGTCAGCCTCAGCCACAGGAACCTGCCAGTACCCACTAGTCAGATCAAGGGTGGAAAAGTAGTTAGCAGATTTTAATGCAGCTAATGACTCCTCAATCCTAGGTAATGGGTATGCGTCCTTATGTGTAATGCGGTTAATCTGCCGGTAATCTACGCACATTCTCATGGTCCCATTCTTCTTTTTGACTAACACTAGAGGTGCTGCCCAGGGGCTACAACTGTCTCTTATTACCCCTGCAGATTTCATTTCTCTGAGCATGTCTTTGGTGGTTTGGTAGTGAGCTGGTGGTAAGGGTCTATACCTCTCTTTTATAGGTTGATGGTTACCTGTGGGTATAGTGTGCTCTACCCCTTTGATCTGCCCAAAGTCTAACGGGTGTTTGCTGAATATCTGCTCATATTCTTTCACTACCCGGTATACTCCATGCTTGTGACGGGGAGGTGTAGAACTGGTACCTACATGCAACTTTTGGCACCAATCCTCCAGCTTCTCCTCTGAGCCATTGTCATCCGCCTGACATGACGGGTTCAAGGGCTTGGCGGCGGTGATGTTGTTGTTATCAACCGTGTACAACTTAGCCATGGTAGCATACTTTGGTAATGTGACCTCATCTTCTCCGCAGTTCAATAGGCGTAACGGCACTCTTCCCCTGTGTACGTCAACCACTCCTCTAGCAGTGAGTATGGTCGGTCTACTGTCTGAGTACACGGGTTCTACCAGGGCTTGATAGTCTTGCCCTTTAATGCCTATTGCGGCTCTGCACCATACCAACATTTCAGTTTTGGGAGGAATTACGATGGGTATTGGGTCACTTACTCTTACACTGCCGATCTCACCTCCGGAGATTTCTACCTGCTGCTTCAACATCAGGGCTTTGATCTCTTTGTGCAGAAGCCTCTGTTGTCCTGTTCCGGCAGTCTCGGTGATTTGCTGCAAAACACTTAACACTTCGGAAAAACATTTCTCAATGACATTCATTCCCACCACCATCACGGGTTCACGGCCTCGCCGGTCGACATCTACGATTATAATACCCTGTTTCTGAAATTCTACCTTTCCAACCTGAATATTCATCTCTCTAAATCCAACCTTTGGTATTATCAATCCATTACCAGCCCATATATCAAAATTAAAGTCATCTGGCGCATTAGTAATGTCTGAATCAGCCAGTACCTTTTATATAGAACATGTGGGATGGACGTTATTTGGGATCCGGTATCCAGCAAGGCACTAAAGGGGATGCCATCCAACACTATAGGGATCACCGGCTTTCCTCCCACGAATTTGTCATACCAGGCTGAGGGGCCTTGATCGTTCATTCCTGGGGAGCGGCCCGCCTGCCCAGGGAATCGTCGTTTAAAGGACACTCACGAGCAAGATGGCCTGATTTCTGGCAACGGCGGCAAATGGGCTGTCCATCTGGTTGGTAGCGATCGCTGGGTCGTCCTCTTGCTGCTGGGTATCTTCTGGGCCTCATCCACGGAACATCCTCTCTGCTGGTCGCCAACTCGATCTTGGGTGCAGGTTTTGACTCTCGCAGTTCCTTGATGACCTTGGCCATGGAGATCACGGTGTCTGTCAGGGCATCTAACTTTTGGTTGATGGCCGCATTTGAGATATATTCCCCGACCTCAGCAGCAGTCGTTGACATAGCAGCTGTCGCTGGCGCTGCCGCCTGTTGAGGTGCTGCTGCAGTGTCAAGCACAGATGTTAATTCTCTTGGCTCTTCCAGCTGCTGCAGACGGATAGCTCTATCCTTCAGCTCAGTAAATGTCATGTCAGGGTTCTGCAGCAGTACCATGCTTAACTGTCCTCGATGGGAAGGGGAATGGAGACCCTCAATAAATTGGTCAAATAGCATTTCATCAGCTCCCGGGGCTAAAGCAGGTTCTGCCAGCTTAAGGGCTTTGAGTGCTTCCTGCAGGTTCAAGGCGAAGTCTCTGGCACTCTGTTTAGGTTTCTGGTGGCATGCAAAGAACCTCATCTTAGCCCGGGCATCAACAGCAGATTCAAAAGTTGCCTTCAGTCTGGCTGCTAGATGCTCTACAGTGTCCTTATCTGTGTCCAGCCAGGACGCCACCTCACGTCGTGCATTGCCCGTTAACTGTCCCATTATCATTCCTACACGCTGGGCTTCAGTGAGGGGATACATCACATAATACTCTTTAATCTTTTGCATGAAGTCAGTTAAGGTATTAGGCTCATCGAAGTATTGGGGCAGCCACATTGCCCCTGGAGTATACGGCATCAGGAATGGCATTATGGATGCTGTTCCTTGCGCCGCTGCACCACCGGGTACTATCGCTGGGTCCGGCGCTGCAGCTCCATCGGCTACTCCGCCGCCTTGTGCACCGGGCTGCGACATCTTGGGCCCCCTTAGTTATTATGCGCCCCCCGCCTTCCGTCCGGATGTCTCTGGGAGGTTCCGGGGCGCAGCAGGGATCTTCTTCCCCGCCGGATGTCGTCAGCACTAAGGGAGGAGACTGGGTTCGCGCCAATGCAGGGTACCGCCCCCTTTCTTTTCCCGCACGCTCCAAAATGGCGGATTCTCAAATATACAGTTCAGATGGCGCACAGGGTCCAATTCTTTTGGACCGGGTAGATCCTGTTCGTGACGCCAGGTTGTGGAGCCCCAGGCGGGACTGGGGTACTCGGTGCCGGACCGGACGGTACCGGGGATGTCACGGGTGGCTTGGTCCGGACCGTGTCCCTGGGCCCTCACAATAAAAGGGGGAATTATTTACAAGGGGATTGTCACGGGTGACGCCACCCACTTGGTGCGGCCAGTAATGGGGGGCCGCCGCTGCTGCAGAACCTCCGGGGGTGATGTGAGGGCAGCGGAGATGGTATAGTTTCAGTGGGGGGAACTGTATCCCCGGGGCAGTAAGGGTTAAAGTCTATTGGGGTTATAGATGGTGGAAGAGGGGTTGGAGGACACACACTCACGTTTGATAGACACTGCAATTCTCTTCTTCTCCTGATGCTGCAGAGCTGACAGGCTGGATCTGTAGGGAGGAATTGTCTCTGTGCTGAATCTGGAGCAAAGGTCGCAATCAATACACAGACTCCAAAGCTGTTTTCCAAGGCTTTACTGCTGATATTATTGCAGATTATAGTCCACGGAGTCTGTAATGGGGCTGAGCTCTCTTCCCACACCCTGTCCGGGTCGTCGGCTTCCTTGTGCTGCACTGTGTGTGTGTCCTGAGCTGCTGCTTCTAGCTAAGCTGCTGGGATTTCTCACGTCTTTCTGTATGCTGTACCACTTGGCTAGGCAACTTGAGTCCTCTATGCTGTACTGACCCCTCCGTGTTGCTTCGGTCTGGTACTAGGGGACATCTAGTGATCCCACTGTTCCTGGATTCGCTGTGCTGTGGGTGCCAGACACAGTACCGGATCCGGTGTCCGTCTCTGTGCGTACTTCTGGGGCAAGTGATGGTGTCACTCTAGCTCTTAGTTGTGTTCCTCTGTCTTTCGTTCTCCTGTTCCTCTGACCCTTGCTAGGTCTGCACTGAGCTAACTCTGCTCTGCCCTCTTCACAGCACTACACCGTGCTGTACGGTCTGAGCTCTCAGTTCTCCTGAGCTGTTCTGAGCTCCTTCCTCATGGGTAAGAGTATATAAGGGAGCAGGTGGTGCTCCCCTATTGCCCAGAGGTGGTAGTGTTTGTCAGTGTGTAGTGGGGGAAAGAACCCATGTGATGTTATTGTGGCACATTAACCCATGGGGTGCCACACAATTACTTCTGCTTTTTTCTAGGGCCGTGTGCACACGATCCGGAGGCGCTGTGTGCTGGACGCCTCCAGACCTGAGGGAACCCACCGGTGTATACAGGGAGATCGCAGCCTCCCCATACTCACAATCTGCGGTGGGTGCAGTGCAGCTTTTCCTGATGGTGATTGCGTCCGACTCCCTAGCATGAAATTAACATGCGGAGGTGCAGGAGTGCGGCAACCCGCTGAAAACATGCTACGATGGAGAGAAGTATAGTGAGCATGGGATTTCCAAAATGCTGCAATTCCTGATTGTGAGCACACAGTTGGAATCCTGTTCGTAGACACCAAATTGATTCATTGTGGCCAGGGGACTCAGTTCTCAGGCGCAGTCTGTAGGTCATGGTTTCGGTGCCTGAGGCTGTGGGCCCGGTGGTCAATGAAAGGGGAAAAAAATAAAATAATAAAAAGGAATAAAGTTCTTGTTCGTGACGCCACCTGTAGGTTCCGGTGATGACCCCGGCGCTGCTTGGTCCTCCGGGGTGATGGGCGGCAGCAAGATGGAGTCGCTCCCTACAGGACGAGTGGAGTCCCCGGAGCTGCGAGCTGGGTTCGTGGAATAAGGCAGCTCGGTTGTTTCTGGAGAGCAATGCAGATCACTGGCAGTTCTGGAATAAGGCTCAGACACGCTGCTCACTCTGAACGAGCATTTACTCGGGTATTCAGTAGCATACAGGGTAACACAGTTGTTAATGCCGGGTAGTGGACCGGGTGGTTCCTGCGGTGAGTTGTGTCCGTCCAAGGCTCCACAGATGTCTTTCTCTATCTATTACTGTCCCTTCGCCTCGCTGCTTTGTTATACCTCACCAAGAGTACTGAGGGCCCTCGGTTGGGTCACCGCTGTCCGGATGGGCGGCCCCTGCCCTTCAAAGGTGGGTACGCTCGGTATAGCTGCGGTAGTTGGTAATTTGTGAGTCGGGCTCCTAGGAAGCGTACGACCACTCCGGGTTCTGTGGGGTTCAGGGATGGACCTACTGGACCACGTCGGAGCCGGCACCCTGTGTTTTGGTATGGGCTCGGGCCTTGAATCGCCCGCTCTGACTTTGCCCCTCTCCTTCTCTTCTGGGCTACCAGTTTGACGGTGCCCTCCCCGTTAGCTGTCTCTGTTCTCTTTCTGTTCTTCTCCCACTCTGCTACATCTGCTGCACAGCTCTATGCAGCTCCTGTCACAACTTGACTGTTACACTCTTCTTCCTGTTTTTCTCTCAGCTTCTATTCTCACTCTTTGCTACTTTCCCCACTGCTATATACCCTAGTCTCTCCTCCCACCAGGACCGGTTACCCTGGTAACGGGTGCCTAATTGGTCCTCTAATACTAGGTGTTGCATGTGGTGGATGGAGCATCAGGATTATCCTACTCACAACTGGAACAGAGAATACGACACCCTCAGTCAGGGGTGTAGTACCCTCTTGTGACACACACTTAGTGGGGCGCCACACACACATACTCTCTCCGTACACCTCGTACACACTCGGCTCCACTCTGCAACCTCAACATGCGATTCGCTACGGACACCTCGTACACACTCGACTCTGCTCCATACACCTCGTACACACTCTGCTCTGCTCCGTACACCTCGTACACACTCGGCTCTGCTCTGTACACCTCGTACACACTCGGCTCTGCTCCGTACACCTTGTACACACTCGGCTCCGCTCCATACACCTCGTACACACTCGGCTCCCCTCCGTACACCTTGTAAACACTCGGCTCCGCTCCGTACACCTCATAAACACTCAGCTCTGTTCCGTACACCTCGTACACACTCGACTCTGCTCCATACACCTCGTACACACTCAGCTCCGCTCCGTACACCTCGTACACACTCGGCTCTGCTCCGTACACCTCGTACACACTCGGCTCCGCTCCGTACACCTCGTACACACTCGACTCTGCTCCGTACATCTCGTACACACTCGACTCTGCTCCGTACACCTCGTACACACTCGGCTCTGCTCCGTACACCTCGTACACACTCTGCTCCGCTCAGTACACCTCGTACACACTCGGCTCCGCTCAGTACACCTCGTACACACTCGGCTCCGCTCAGTACACCTCGTACACACTCGGCTCTGCTCCGTACACCTCGTACACACTCGGCTCCGCTCCGTACACCTCGTACACACTCGGCTCTGCTCCGTACACCTCGTACACACTCGGCTCCACTCTGTACACCTCGTACACACTCGGCTCTGCTCCGAACACCTCGTACACACACGGCTCCACTCTGTACACCTCGTACACACTCGGCTCCGCTCCGTACACCTCGTACACACTCGGCTCTGCTCCGTACACCTCGTACACACTCGGCTCCACTCTGTACACCTCGTACACACTCGGCTCTGCTCCGTACACCTCGTACATACTCGGCTCTGCTCCGTACACCTCGTACACACTCGGCTCCACTCTGTACACCTCGTACACACTCGGCTCTGCTACATCCACACTGTAAATCCCTCCTGACCCCACACATAACCTTCACCTCATCCATCACCATGATACCTGAGGAGCTGATCATGTGACCCCTGACTCCTCCCCTCATGTGACATCATCACAGGTCCTGTAAGCACAGAGCATTTCATCTTCCCCCATTCAGGTCTCTACAATATCGGATCCTCTCACATCTTCTATAGAAGAGAATTCTCCTGATTGACCATCAAGGATGGATCTGGACAGGGACAAGATGGCGGAGAGGATCTTCCACCTCACCCTAGAGATCCTCTTCCTTGTTACTGGAGAGGTGAGAGATTGTGATGACAATGTCACATGACATCATTCTTATCTATGGACAGAATAACAGATGACAGAACTGGAGAGGTGAGGACTCTGGAAATGTCTGGAGACTGGAGATTTATTAATGTGTCTCTCCATAACCAGGATTACACAGTAGTGAAGAGCTCTAGTGATCTGTGCTGTCAGGACCCTGTGTCTGAGGGAAGAGCCCTGAGCCCAATCACGGGGCCTCCACCTCACCCCCTGATACATGAGGACATCAATGACCAGAAGATCCTACAACTCACCTACAAGATGATTGAGCTGCTGACTGGAGAGGTGACACTGCTGGGAATGCTGCTGCTGGGACATTATACAGTAACGCTATGAAGGGATCGGGGAAAGATGACAATGGTATCATTGTATGTGTCAGGTTCCTATAAGGTGTCAGGACGTCACCGTCTATTTCTCCATGGAGGAGTGGGAGTATTTAGAAGGACACAAAGATCTGTACAAGGACATAGTCATGATGGAGGTTCCCCGGCCGCCCCTCACATCACCAGGTAATAGACAGGACTAAATACACACGGCCTATAATGATCTGTATGTATAGAATGAATTCAGTCCTGTATGTGTCTCCTCCAGGTCTATCCAGTAAGAGGACAACACCAGAGAGATGTCCCCGTCCTCTTCTCCCACAGGACTGTAAACAAGAAGATCCCGATGTTCCTCCGGATCATCAGGTAGATGGAGAGAAGGTGTGATGAGATCTCCCTATGATGTGTAGACGGCTGTGAAGGTCTTGTGCTCAGTCTTGTTTTATCCTCCAGTATTCTATGTTTTATACTTGTGTAATGAGAACGGTGGAGATGGCAGATTACAGCTGATCATAGATGGGACTTCTCCATCTGTCTGTGACTTTTACAATCTTAGTTTCAGGGTGAAGATCTGCCCCATATTAATACTACAGAGACATATGTGAGGGGTGATGATGATCTGCCCCATATTAATACTACAGAGACATATGTGAGGGGTGATGATGATCTGCCCCATATTAATACTACAGAGACATATGTGAGGGGTGATGATGATCTGCCCCATATTAATACTACAGAGACATATGTGAGGGGTGATGAGCGGTGTAAAGAGGAGATTCCTACAGATGACCCCCCAGGTGAGTAGGAAACACTAAATGCAAATTCATATTTGTATGAGCTGTTTTCCCCGACACCCATGAGAGATCGCTCTGCCTTATCCCTGTATAGAGAGCCTAAAGCTAAATATAGAGACAATGTCCACTTCCTACTTCAGTGGTCTACTTATCCTGTGGACAGAGGAGATTGGAGCATATGGCTTGTGCAATTGTTGACCATGGAACACACTAAAGGTACCGTCATACGGTGCAATCTCACCTGGCGATCTGAAAGACGATGTGTCCCCCGGCGAAATCGCCTTGAAATTGCCTCACGGTGGCGGCGTGTGATTGGGTGATTTCGCGGCGATAAATCGCCCTTCACCCGTCACCTGATTGCTGAACAGTGCTCAGTAATGAGGTGATAATGCCAAGGCGATTTTTTTCGTGTTTTGGCGTGTGGCAGGGCAATAGTGAGCCTCAGAGTGCCTCAGCGTGCTGTAGTCCGCGCCCCGTCTGATATGATTGGTGTGGGCTACTGTGTTCCCATTGGCTTTGAGTTGACTCTGCGCCATATTTGAAGAGCTGTCCGTTCTGCACCACACACATCTGCTACACAACCGTCTGCAAACTCAGTGCAATTAGGCGCGCCATTAAATAGCGCAAGCTATGTTGTCCGTGTGTATTAAGTTGCGCTGTGTGGAGTATAGTGCCACACATGACAGCTCAGATATTGGCCTACACATCGTAGATGCGTGCCATGGGCCAGTGTGTGTGTTTGCAGGAGCCAAAATTGACGACACGAGCGTGTATTTGTGACAAACCCTGATAGACAATTGGGTCAGAGCAGGCTGACCAATCGTATTCAGTTGTGTTGTCCAATGAGCGTGTATGGGGCATGGTGTAAACCACTGTGGCACAACTATCTCCTCGCCGCGCTGAACATGTACGCCCACATTGCCTTTGCAATTGCGGCGTGTGACGCAGGGATGGAATGAGGCAAGATTGCTTCCGCTGTAGGTGAGGCGATTTCTGGAGCGACACATCGCCTTAGCTTCAGGGCGATCTGAGTCAAGCACGAAAAACGTGAGTGTGCACGTCATATCGCCACACATCACCTGGCGAGATTGCGGCGTGTGACGGTACCTTTACGCGAAGCAATATTGCTTGCAATTTCACTGGCAATTTGCTGACTCATGTGAAATGATGGACATATTGTTCTATTTTGTACACGGCAACAAAATAGAACAATGTGTCCATGATTTCTCTGCAACCAGAAAATTGCCAGTGAAATTGCAAGCAATATTGCTTCGTGTAACGGTACCTTTAAGGTACCTTTACATGCCGCCACTGTGGCTAGCAACAGGTATCCACCGCACGTGCACCTTTTTAACGGTGGATACGATCGCTAATGCCCCATATACACGCCGCCATTGCATTGTCAACTGAAGGTATCTTTATTCCCGGAAGTTCTGACAGATCCTGCGGCTTACTTCCTGTTGAATACCTTCCCTGCCTTACATGCCGCTACCACATAGGAATATGGGTGTACATCTTTCGCGCCGCAAGTACATAGGCGTGACAGAGTTGCGTATTTCGTGACGCTAAAGCGTTGATTAGACAACGCAATAGCGTCATGATTGGCCAGCCTGCGCAGGAAGGCTGGCTAATACATGACACCATTCCAATTGTGGACTGTGAATGGACAGCTCTTTAAATATGGCGCCCTGTGAAGGGACAGCCAATCGTAACACAGTAGCCCCCACCAATGATCGCTGATGGGGCGTGGTATCCATGACGCTGTGGCACGCCCCTGGGAAATCACTAGGCGACGCAACATCCATGCCTGTGCCCCGTTTAGATGCCACTACCATAGCAATTGTGCCTTTGTGTTGCCTTCGGTTTTTGAGCACGGCTCAGCAACAGGTATCTGAGTCAACTGCAGGACACAGGAAGGAACTGCCCTATTTACACGCTGCCATTTCGTAGCAATTTCATGGCAACAGGCATAAATATCCCCAATGCCTGACAGTTGCTACCTTTCAGTGGTGGCGTGTAAAGGGGCCTTTAGAGATGTTCTGAAGCATTCCACTAGTTGGGATTCCATTAGGTATATTGGCCTACTCTGAGACATTAACTTTTTTTTTACTTTGATTGCTGATATAATGCATTGCAATATATTATACCTCTTAGTGAGACACTGACAGAAGCCTCTTAGATCATGCTCCTAACATCGTGTTACAGGCTTGTGGTAGCTGACTGACCCGGAGGTCGTCCTTATGACCTCAGATTGCCATGGTAACTATCGGATGCCTGTGATCACGTCTCAGGATTCTGAATCAGGTGGAAGAGGGAGCGCAATCCCTCTCCCAGCCTTCAAAGTCCTGCATTCGCTATTAGTCACAGCATTTAGGGGTTTAAATGGTCAGGGCTGGTGCAGGGACTGGCAGAGTCAGCCGGAGCTCAGCTCTCCCTAACGCCTAGCTCCTGGCAGAAATTGCTTCCTGTACCTTCCTGTACCTTGCAAGATTGCCATGAATTACCTATATGTAATTGGTCAGGAACCTCTATCTGACCATGACATCTAGGTACGTCAAATGTCATGATGGGGGGTAATAAAAAAAATATGCATTGTTTTCTAAATAATAATCTGGAAATTGTGACCTGCATTTATGCTACAAAAACTTTATTATTCTTAGCAGATGACTATTCCTGGAACCAAGAAGGACATCATATATCTTCAGATTTTAAAGCACATGATCATGAAATCACACATGAAACTTATGAAGAGCCCACCATTATCCCATATGAAACCTCAGCCTTGCAGAGTAAATATCTATCATCTGGACTTTTTCTGCTGGGCCCATCATCATCGCAAATTGTGAATCAAAATCAAAGCGCCCATACAGGAATTAAGTCATATTCATGTTCAGAACGTGGGAAATACTTCAATTTTGACTTTGATCTTATGAGACATCAGCACCTTCACAGAGATGAGAAGTTATATTCATGTCCAGAATGTGGGAAATGTTTTAGGAGTAAAGCAAGTTTGGTTCATCATCAAATAATTCACACAGGGGAGAAGCCATTTTCATGTTCAGAATGTGGGAAATGTTTTAAGCGTAAAGCAAGTTTGGTTGATCATCAAATAATTCACACAGGGGAGAAGCCATTTTCATGTTCAGAATGTGGGAAATGTTTTAGCTGTAAATCAAATCTTACAAAACATCATAGAGTTCACACAGGGGAGAAGCCATTTTCATGTCCAGAATGTTGGAAATGTTTTAACCGGAAATCCAGTTTGGTTGCTCATCAAATAATTCACACAGGGGAGAAACCATATTCATGTTCGGCATGTGGAAAATGTTTTAACCGGAAGGCAGATGTAGTTCGACATCGAATAAGTCACACAGGAGAGAAGCCATTTTCATGTTCTGAATGCAGGAAATATTTTAACCGAAAATCAACGTTGGTTATACATCAGAGGAGTCACACAGAGGAGAAGCCGTATGCATGTTCAGAATGTGGGAAATATTTTAGTACAAAATCAGCTCTTGTTGTACATCACAGAGTTCACACTGGGGTGAAGCCATATTCATGTTCTGAATGTGGAAAATCTTATTCTCATAAATCAGAGCTTAATAAGCATCAAAAGAATCATTGATGGAAGAAGCCTTTTTTTATGTAACGCATGTGGAAAATGCTTCAATCACAATTCAGATGTAATTGGACATCAATGCTCTTCCAGTGTAAAGCACAATCTGTTTGTGAGTGTTTTCTCTTTAATTTAGTCTTCTTAAAAAAAACTTGGTCACAAAAATGTCCCTATTTTTTAAGTATTTTTTTGGAAACATATTCACACTCCAAAGACATTAAAGTAGTTAACCACTACCTGACCCATGACGCAGCATATGCGTCATGAAAACAAGTGCGTTCCCGACCTTGGACGCATATGCTGTGTCATGTCGGGTTTTAGACAAAAATAACCGAATAGGTACTAAATATCAAAATAGAAAAACTCACCAAAATTGGTCGCTTTTTTTACCCCTTGCATCTAGCAGGTGGCTGCAGATTCCCCCAGGAGGTAGCACATGTGTCTAGACACCGGTACACAGACCCCTGCAACCTATAACATGGGGGCGGTTTGTAGCAACCAGCGACCATCCATGTATGCAGGGAGAGGCTGGTGGTGAATGCAGACACATGGACACCATTAGGCCCCTGCCACACTCAGGTGTTGCATAGTGTCTGAGCAGCCTATTGGTGACGCCTCCTATTAGACTGGGCGGGCCGCTCAGCACTGATACATGCATCACAGTGACAGACGCCCCCTAGAGGAAAACAACCTCAACTGCAAAAGATAAAAAGATGCAGGTTGACACTAAAGATAAAGATGTAAGGTGTCAGTTGGTATTATGGCGCCAGAATATCGTAAGCTCGTGACCCACCGTCAAGGGCCCTTACACTCACGAGTACCTAGCCACATGTATAACACATGTATAATTTAGCTTTAGACAAAAATAACCGAATAGGTACTAAATATCAAAATAGAAAAACTCACCAAAATTGGTCGCTTTTTTTACCCCTTGCATCTAGCAGGTGGCTGCAGATTCCCCCAGGAGGTAGCACATGTGTCTAGACACCGGTACACAGACCCCTGCAACCTATAACATGGGGGCGGTTTGTAGCAACCAGCGACCATCCATGTATGCAGGGAGAGGCTGGTGGTGAATGCAGACACATGGACACCATTAGGCCCCTGCCACACTCAGGTGTTGCATAGTGTCTGAGCAGCCTATTGGTGACGCCTCCTATTAGACTGGGCGGGCCGCTCAGCACTGATACATGCATCACAGTGACAGACGCCCCCTAGAGGAAAACAACCTCAACTGCAAAAGATAAAAAGATGCAGGTTGACACTAAAGATAAAGATGTAAGGTGTCAGTTGGTATTATGGCGCCAGAATATCGTAAGCTCGTGACCCACCGTCAAGGGCCCTTACACTCACGAGTACCTAGCCACATGTATAACACATGTATAATTTAGCTTTAGACAAAAATAACCGAATAGGTACTAAATATCAAAATAGAAAAACTCACCAAAATTGGTCGCTTTTTTTACCCCTTGCATCTAGCAGGTGGCTGCAGATTCCCCCAGGAGGTAGCACATGTGTCTAGACACCGGTACACAATCCCCTGCAACCTATAACATGGGGGCGGTTTGTAGCAACCAGCGACCATCCATGTATGCAGGGAGAGGCTGGTGGTGAATGCAGACACATGGACACCATTAGGCCCCTGCCACACTCAGGTGTTGCATAGTGTCTGAGCAGCCTATTGGTGACGCCTCCTATTAGACTGGGCGGGCCGCTCAGCACTGATACATGCATCACAGTGACAGACGCCCCCTAGAGGAAAACAACCTCAACTGCAAAAGATAAAAAGATGCAGGTTGACACTAAAGATAAAGATGTAAGGTGTCAGTTGGTATTATGGCGCCAGAATATCGTAAGCTCGTGACCCACCGTCAAGGGCCCTTACACTCACGAGTACCTAGCCACATGTATAACACATGTATAATTTAGCTTTAGACAAAAATAACCGAATAGGTACTAAATATCAAAATAGAAAAACTCACCAAAATTGGTCGCTTTTTTTACCCCTTGCATCTAGCAGGTGGCTGCAGATTCCCCCAGGAGGTAGCACATGTGTCTAGACACCGGTACACAGACCCCTGCAACCTATAACATGGGGGCGGTTTGTAGCAACCAGCGACCATCCATGTATGCAGGGAGAGGCTGGTGGTGAATGCAGACACATGGACACCATTAGGCCCCTGCCACACTCAGGTGTTGCATAGTGTCTGAGCAGCCTATTGGTGACGCCTCCTATTAGACTGGGCGGGCCGCTCAGCACTGATACATGCATCACAGTGACAGACGCCCCCTAGAGGAAAACAACCTCAACTGCCCTCTAGGGGGCGTCTGTCACTGTGATGCATGTATCAGTGCTGAGCGGCCCGCCCAGTCTAATAGGAGGCGTCACCAATAGGCTGCTCAGACACTATGCAACACCTGAGTGTGGCAGGGGCCTAATGGTGTCCATGTGTCTGCATTCACCACCAGCCTCTCCCTGCATACATGGATGGTCGCTGGTTGCTACAAACCCCCCCCATGTTATAGGTTGCAGGGGTCTGTGTACCGGTGTCTAGACACATGTGCTACCTCCTGGGGGAATCTGCAGCCACCTGCTAGATGCAAGGGGTAAAAAAAGCGACCAATTTTGGTGAGTTTTTCTATTTTGATATTTAGTACCTATTCGGTTATTTTTGTCTAAAGCTAAATTATACATGTGTTATACATGTGGCTAGGTACTCGTGAGTGTAAGGGCCCTTGACGGTGGGTCACGAGCTTACGATATTCTGGCGCCATAATACCAACTGACACCTTACATCTTTATCTTTAGTGTCAACCTGCATCTTTTTATCTTTTGCAGTTGAGGTTGTTTTCCTCTAGGGGGCGTCTGTCACTGTGATGCATGTATCAGTGCTGAGCGGCCCGCCCAGTCTAATAGGAGGCGTCACCAATAGGCTGCTCAGACACTATGCAACACCTGAGTGTGGCAGGGGCCTAATGGTGTCCATGTGTCTGCATTCACCACCAGCCTCTCCCTGCATACATGGATGGTCGCTGGTTGCTACAAACCGCCCCCATGTTATAGGTTGCAGGGGTCTGTGTCATGTCGGGTTTCCCTTGCTGCGGCTCTATTAACCGCGGTCACTAAGGGGTTAAAATGCTCAATTTGTTCTGGAAGGCTGGTGCATCTTGACTGTTTGTTATTCGTGTGTCCTGTTCATTACTGGTAACTTCGAACATCATTTGTTTACTTTTCTTTGTTGTTTTTATAATTGTTTATTTAACACAATTTTCTGAATCAGGTTCCTAGCTCTTAGTAGAGCTCTGTTCAATTCATCATCTAGATATTCCTGTTTTTTTTCTACCAGAAATGTTTGATTAATATGTGGAAATTAAATAGTACTGTATTTTTCAGACTATAAGACACACTTTTTCCCCCTAAATTTGTGGAGAGAATTGGGATGTGTCTTATAGCTCGGATATGCGGTCTGGCTAAGGCTGGGGGGGTATCGGCAGTGAAGTGGGTCACCGTAGGCAGTAGCAGGCTATAGGAGCGCCTGACATTGATCATGTGGGCCATCTGTTTAAGTAATGTTAATATTCACCTCTCCCCACGCCCATCACCTCTCAGCAATGAAGTTGGCGCAACAGTCGGCACACGTTATCACCCATCGCTGCTCCCGCAGCAGCGGACGGTTGTGTTTGTGGATATTCACTGCTTCCCACGTATCATCATTGGCATGGGACCAGTGAACATTTCGTCATAACATTATACTCCATGTCCATCGCTCCCCTACTGCATCGCGACATCCTCCTATGTCCTCTTTTGCTGGCAGCGGGCAGCGTGTTTGGAGCGGGATACATGACAGTGACCTCATTGCTAATCAGCCACTAGCCGCACACAACCCGAAGATTTGGTCCAGATCCAAGAAAGAGCTCCACTTTCTACAGTTGAATCATATGGAGGAACAAGGAACCATACGTCACAGGCTGCTTTAGTGTTTTTGCAAACAGGATTGCAAAATGATGCACCGGACGTCAATCTAGAAGAAGGCATCAAGAGCCTAGAGTGAACGGGCAAAATACTGTGAGGATCGGGTTTTACCTGATCTTCCAAATCAGGAAAAAAATGCAAGTGTGAAAGGCCCTGACAAACCCAAGCAGGACTGACTCCTGAGTGCTGGGTCTTTCCGCAGGGTTTCAGTCGCCCATCTCCAAAACTCCAAGCAGTACTCCTCCACTGCTCGTGACCCCTGCTTGAGTTTACGGAGATTTGACTCGGCAACAGTCACCCTATCTGGTTCACCATACACTACCTCCACCCACGGGTCAGGGATCACAGCTTCTCCCACGGCAATAGAACTCCAGGAGAGGCTTCAGCACAGCAGCAAGAAGACTTAGCTCAATGACCAAGAGCCAACTAACTCTATAAAACAGCACCTGACAGGAGAGGGAAAGCTATTTAAAGCCAGGGGAAGGGGATTACAGGTGAGTCACACTTCAACCACTCAACCAGCAGCTGAACATAATAGTGAATGCAGCTCTGGAGCACAACACAGGAGTCAGGACCTTCATACCAATGCCTCATGCAGCCCTTAAAGGAAAACAACACATACAGCAGCATCCAGCCATGTCAGCACAAACTAAGCGCGTGACAGTCCCCCTGCGTCTATTCCTATCCCCCTATGTCCCCCTACATTTATGCCTAGTCCCCTGTGTCCCCTGCTTCTATGCCCATCCCCCTGTGTCCCCCTGCATCTATGCCCATCCCCCTGTGCCCCCCTGCATTTATGCCTCCCCCCCTGCATCTATGCCCATCCCCGTGTCCACTTGCATCTATGCCTCTCCCCCAGTGTCCTCCTGTGTTTATGCCTTTCCCGCTCTGTCCCCCTGCATCTAGCGGTATGCCTATCCCAGTGCCCCCCTGCGTCTTTGCATATCCACCTGTGTCTTTGCCTTTCTCCCTGTGTCCCCCTGCGTGTATGCCTGTCCCCCTGCATCTATGCCTATCCCCGTGTCCCCCTGCGTCTATGCCTCTCCACCTGTGTCCCCCTGATTCAATGTCTATCCCCCTGTGTCCATTCCTATCCCCATGTCCCCCTGCATCTATGCCTATCCCCCTGTGTCCCCCTGATTCAATGCCTATTCCCCTGTGTCCATTCCTATCCCCGTGTCCCCCTGTGTCTATGCCTCTCCCCCAGTGTTCCCCTGCATCTATGCCTATCCCCCTGTGTCACCCTGCGTCTATGCCTATCCCCGTGTCCCCCTGCGTCTATGCCCATCCCCCTGTGACCCCCTACGTCTATGCCTATCCCCCTGTGTCCCCCTGCATCTATGCCCATCCCCCTGTGTCTATGTCTATCTCCCTGTGTCTATGCCTCTCCCCCAGTGTTCCCCTGCATCTATGCCTATCCCCCAGTGTTGCCCTGCGTCTATGCCTATCCCCGTGTCCCCCTGCATCTATGCCCATCCCCCTGTGTCCCCCTGCATGTATGCCTATCCCCCTGTGTCCCCCTGCATCTATGCCCATCACCCTGAGTCCCCCTGCATCTATGCCCATCCCCCTGTGCCCCCCTACATCTATGCCTCTCCTTTTGTGTCCCCTGCGTCTATGCCCATCCCCCTGTGTCCCCCTGCGTCTATGCTTATCACCCTGTGTCCACCTGCGCCACCATGTTTTGTGTGCCTGGTTGCATTGACTGACTGTGCAGCAAGTCGGTAGAGGGTATGACTTCTAGAAAATGGCCACGGATCTCCATCCTTGGCCATTTTGTACTAGTCAGGGTGAGAGGACCATATATGCAGGATGAGGGACATATATACCAATATTTTGGCATATATACCAGAATGGGGGCATATATACTAGGATGAGGGCATATAAAGGACTCGCCCCAGTGGGGGCCGTGGGATACTTGGAACCGGGCCCTCTTGTCTTCGTCGACGCTGTGGGATGCTGTCATGGTGGCGTGACCCGGTCTGTGGTCCCCTATTGGGCAGTCAATAAAAAGGGGGATTTGAAAAGGGGTAAAAAGAAAAAGTAAAAATAAGAGTTTCTCGTGACCCCACCTGTGGAAGGTCCGGGACCTCTGGGGATGATGGAGTTGCAGCTGTGATTGTATGACTCCCCACGGGAGGAGTGGGTCCCCATGGCTTCCAGAGTTAAGGTGACTTGGGGTGATGGGGAGCCAGTGGGACTGAGCTGGCTGCGGAGCTGGATCAGGGACACTCTCAGGCAGGCTCCTGCTGCCTCCATAGTGTTTCAGACTACCACTCCTCAGGTGAGAAAGAAACAGTCTGACACAATGCTGAGTTCCAACCCGGTTTACTTGGCTCCTCTCATCAGGCACTTCAGGTTACAAGCAAGTACAGTGGTGGCTCCGATAGTCCTTGGCAACCAGAGTGGCTTGTTTAATACATCCCCTTTTGTGTTCCTCTCCATTTAGGCTTTCCTATCTCAGCGCTACCTGTTCTCCTACTTCCTGCACGTGCCTCCGCACACAGCCCTGATCCAGTAGCCATGGGCCTTCGTTGGGCGACCGGCATAGTCCCCTGGCCCTAGTACGGCTGCCTTCTCTGCGCTGTGTCGGGAGTTGACCACGAGTCATAGAGAGCTCGTAGCCCCCGGGTTCCGTGGTTGGAGCATGAAGCCTTCCTGCCATATTCAGTGCCGGACCCCTGGTTCTTGCCCTGCCCCTCCAATTTAGTTCAGATTCGGGTGGATCGCTCACTGCCTGTTCCCCTAGCGCTCCCTCTGTCCCTCTGCAGTCTGCTGTCCTGGGATCCAGGGCGAGCCGCATGCTGCTCAAGCCCTCCGAGTCCCTCTTTGCCATGCCCTCTTCTCAACTCCCTCGCTGGACTGACTGACCGCTTCCTTTGCTCTGTCTCTTTATTCCTTCTCCCACTTCCTGACTGCTCTTCCTAACTTCCCACCCACCACCTCTCTACCCCCGCCATCCCACGGGCCGCCTGAGCTGACCCACTACCTTGGTTCACTCACTATCCCTGGGATCGGGTGTGTTGGGTGTATTTGTGGGTGACTGGACTTACCAATCTTGGTTACTGCAAACTAATAGTGGCGACCGGACCGCAGGGGCATCACTCCCTCGTAGCAAAGATTAGCAAGTCCTCATGCTAAGACCATGTTAAGTGATGTTGCAATTAGAACTCTTATTTTTGTAAAACATACTAAACAACAATAATAGTAGTAATGAACAGAGTATAAATGTGGCACCCTGGCACCTGTTGGGCACCACAGAATTCCTTAGGTACAAATGGAGTAAGTAACAGCACAGCAAAACCACAACACAAACAACACTTAGAACACCTGGTTTCACCCCGAGCCTCTAGGGGGAGCTACACTGGTGACTTTGAGCCAGTTCCCCCTATAAATAGAGTCTTGGAGGGAGAAACTTCAGAGTGTGGTAGACGCTACAAGAGCTGCCTGCCTGTGTGAAACCTCCACCCTATGAGGAACACACTAGGCCCATCCAGCCTGTTAGCCAGTGGGAGTCCCTGCAATTGGGACAAGAGGAAGAAGGAGATCACCTCTCAGGAACACATAGTTAATCCAACTCTTTCCTTAATAACCGGTTACTGGAACCGAAGCTGTGGGAGCTACAAAGCCACCGCAGAGAACCAGCATCCTACACAGGGAGTCTAGCCCCCTGTTCACCTGTCGCACCTACCAACGAGAGCCCAGGGAAGAAGGTAGAATTATCATCACCCTTTTACAGTGCCCTCAGTGCTGACAACCAGGTGACATCTGTTCCATTGAGCAAACTGCCCGGTCCGGAAGGATTCCACATCCACCCGACCTTAGCACCAGAAGTAGAGAAAGGAAGCCTAACACTGCTTGCTGTGAAACTCCATAAGTGCCAACTTCACTATCCCGGTCCGAGTGTACCTGACTACCCACCAGTAAAGGTACCTAAAAGAGACTTTGTGTGGTTGTACATTATTCCAGGATTCAGCGCGCAGCATCCCGCAGCTGCCTCACAACATCTTGTGCAGCTCCCGGCTCCGGGATTCCCGCTCATCCTATGGGGAGCGTTCTATCTCGCTGTATACCATCCCCCGGAGACCCGAACAGCGCTGGTAAAGTTACCAGAACACCCGCAGGTGGCGTCACGAAGACAAATCACCCCCACTGTTCCGCCATTCCCCTATTGATCTGGACCACCGGGCCTACACTACCGCAGGCGGGTTCCGTGACAGAGGAGAGACAACGCCCGCTACGTGTACCCCCCGGCTACGGTGAGTCAGAATGTGGCGTCACGAACAGGATACGAGCAGGTCCGTTATCACGGGTATTGTGTGCTATTTATTGACTGTAAATATCGAACTGTACATTTGGTCCGCCATTGCTGCGCGAAAAGGCGGGAAAAAAAGGGGCGTGACTGTGCAGAGGGCGCGAAGATTGGCCCCGCCCCCACGCTCTGACGATTTCCTCCGTACGCAGCAGGAACCGGAAACATCCCGTGGTGCCTCACTCCTCACCGCGAGGCCGACACTTCCGTTTGAAACCGAGGGAAAGGCTACGCTTAACTAAGGGGGAGCGACCATGAGTAACCCGGCTCCCGATCATGCGGTGCCCCCGCTAGACCAAGCGGCACCTCAAAATATACCTTTTGACGGACAGCAACCAGTCGGCGGTATGCCACCGCAACCCGCTCCGATTATGCCGATGTCTCTACCCTACGTTCCTAGTGCGACCTGGTTACCCAAATACAGCGCCGTACCCAGCACCTTGGAGAACTTCCAGAGGAAGATATGCCAGGCCCTGGACATGTACCCGATGACCGGTAAGCAAAGAGCTTCAGTTATTATGGGACAGTTAACCGGTGCAGCCGAACTGCAGAGCCGCAGCTGGCCTGTAGAAGTTCAGGAATCTGTGGAGCAGATATTCGCTAGATTAACTCGGGTCTTTGAGTGCCATACCGAAGCTGGATTAAGACTGTCATTCTATCGTTGTAATCAAGGGGCACAAGAAACTGTCCTTGATTATTCACTGCGCTTGCAAGAAGCATACAGACTGTTAAAACAAGTCGATCCTGATAGTGCTCGAGATGAGAACAAAGCGTTAATTGGACAATTTATTGTGGGCCTTAAACTGTCTGAGGATAGAAAGCAAGCAAGCTGGTGGTCCATACAAAATCCAGGCGCAGAGTTTGATACCTTGAGAGACTTAACAGTTTGGGGACAACGACTCGCTGAAGTACCTGATCCCGCTTCACCGCAGCAGCAGCAGTACGCTGACACCCCTTCCGTGCCGGCAGCAGCATCTCCAATCCCTGCGATTCAGTCCAGCGCACAGACTGTAACACCTGACCGGTTTGATCAACTGTGTGCTAATGTCGAGCAGCTGATGAAAGACGTGGCCAAGCTACAAACTGGGAGAAGACCCAAGACAGATGCAAGGCCATCGGACAAGATTCAACTCGCCGACAGCCCAGATGACGTCCCCTGGATGAGGAGAAAGACACAGCCGTCGCGAGGAAAACCTGCAGACCGCCGCAGTCCTGACAGACGCCGCAACAGTCAGCAGAACGACTTAGGAGGACGCAATCTGCAATCCCGTCCTTTAAACGAGCGACCCCTGGGCGAGAAGGGCCAACCCCAGGAGTAGACTGTCCAGGCCCTACGTCCAGCTGGGAACACAAGTATGTGGGAGACTGTCCATACTTACCAATCGTCATCGATGGCATCGCTATCTCCGCCTTGATAGACACTGGATCCCAGGTGACATCCATCCCCAGTACCCTTTACAAGCAGTTCTGGCCAGATGTTAAGCTAGAACCCCCTAACCCGAGATGAACCTTGAAGCCACTAATGGTATTCCGGTTCACCATAGAGGGACAGTGGGAAGCTACAGTAAAGGTGGGGAGGGTGCAGTTGAAAAACCAGGGTATCTTAGTGGTCCAGGATAAGCCTAACCACAAGGATCCATATGTCATATTGGGTACCAATGTCATGATCAAATGCCTCGATGAAGTGTTGTTTTTACTCCAACAGAGTGCTGAAGCCGGTAAACCCAGAGAAAAGAGGGCTATCCAAAAACAGATCAGAGCTCTGGTGTATCAACAACAGGTAACATTGTCTAATGGTGAAATTGGCAGAGTAAGGGTCACAGATCCCATTCCAATTGTGGTACCACCCAGAAGTGAAATGATGATCTGGTGTCGAGCAGCCATAGGCCTCAGAGGGCAGGACTATCAAGCTGTAGTAGAACCTGTAATGTCCGACAGTAGTCCTACGCTCTTGACAGCCAGAGGGTTAGTCGATGTAAGAAAGGCGAGAGTCCCCGTACGCATATTGAATTATGGTGATGACGAAGTCAGACTGCCAAGATATGCAACTGTTGCAAAATTGTACCAAGTAAAAGATGATGCTGTGATTGATGTAAAATCCTCAAACCAAATAGTCACTGATGAACCCCCTCACTCCAAAGATCAGTTAGAGAAATGGTGTCAAGACCTCAGTGTGGGAACTGACAATACACCCTCTCACCAGAAAAATGGAGTATACCGGGTAGTTCGGGAGTATGAGCAAGTGTTCAGCAAACACCCACTTGACTTGGGAGGATTAAAGGGGTACAACATCATATCCCCACAAACAACCATGCACCTATCAAGGAAAGGTACAGGCCTATACCACCCACTCACTACCAGAAAGCAAAAGAGATGCTTCAGGACATGAGAATGCAGGAGTCATTAGGGATAGCTGTAGTCCCTGGGCCGCACCACTAGTCCTGGTTAAAAAGAAAGATGGTAGTATGAGGATGTGTGTAGATTATAGGCAAATCAACAAATCACACACAAGGATGCATACCCGTTACCCGCATAGAGAGTCACTAGCTGCACTCAAATCTGCCAACTACTTCTCCACATTGGATCTTACTAGTGGGTACTGGCAGGTTGCCGTTGCAGAGGAGGATCGTGAGTAGACAGCCTTCACTACTCCTATGGGCTTATGCGAGTTCAACAGTATGCCCTTCGGGTTGTGCAATGCCCCAGGCACATTTCAGAGACTTATGGAGTGTTGTTTGGGCCACAAGAACTTTAAGACTGTCTTGTTATACCTTGATGATGTCATTGTCTACTCTCAGACCTATGAAGATCACCTCCAACACCTGAGTGAAGTGTTCGAGTCACTGTCCAAGTACGGGATGAAACTGAAACCGTCCAAGTGCCACCTGCTGAAACCCAAGGTCCAATACCTAGGACATGTGGTCAGCGCCGAAGGCGTAGCACCGGATCCGGATAAGGTCACCGTCATCAAGGACTGGCCAGCACCAATCAATCACAAAGAGGTACGTCAATTTCTAGGACTGGTCGGGTACTACCGACACTTCATCAAAGGCTACACCAAGATAGCAGCACCCATGCAAGATCTCCTAGTAGGTCAATCCAAAAACGGCAAGATCAGGGGACCCCCGTTCCACTGGGGACCAGAACAGGACAAATCCTTCCAAACGCTGAAAGATGCTTTAACTGGAGAAGAGATCCTGGCCTACCCTGACTACAATCTACCGTTTTTACTGTACACAGACGCAAGTAATGAAGGTTTAGGAGCAGTCCTATCTCAACGTCAGCAGGGCAAGGAGAAGGTGATAGCCTATGCCAGCAGAAAGCTCCGTCCCACAGAAAGGAACCCGGAAAACTACAGCTCCTTCAAGCTGGAGTTCCTGGCCCTGGTCTGGGCGATCACAGAGCGTTTCAAACATTACCTGGCCTCCGCCCCGTTCACAGCTTTCACAGACAAAATCCTCTAACACACTTAGAGACTGCAAAGCTGGGAGCCCTAGAACAGCGTTGGGTAGCAAGACTCGCTAACTACGACTTCACTGTAAAGTACCGGGCAGGTCACAAGAACGGCAATGCTGATGCCCTGTCCCGAATGCCCCATCTTCCTGAAGAGGGAGAAGCCCATAGACGACCTGGAAGAGATTGAACTACCTGCTTTCCACCGTTCAGGTACAGCAACATGTCATCAGAGAAACCAGACACGTGTAGAGAGGACCGTGAACCCGTTACCTCACCATGACTGGAAGGAGGCTCAAGCCAACGACCCAGATGTCAGCCTGGTAAGGGATCTGATCACTCAAGAACACGCCAACATGGACTCTGATGCCTCACCAAATGCTAAACGCCTGTGGAAGGAGAAAGGAAGGTTGTTGTCTACCAAGGTAAACTATGCAGAAGATACCTCAATCCACGAACCCATGAACTCATCTGGCAGATTGTAGTTCCCAAGACCGAAGTCCAAATGATCCTTGAAGCATACCATGATGATGCCGGACACTTTGGATGGAAGAAGCTGGAGAGACTCCTGAAGGATCGGTTCTACTGGGTCGGTATGAGAGGCTCCATTGACAAATGGTGTAAAAACTGTGGACCATGTCACCTTCGAAGAAAAGACCATCTAACTCAGAAAGCTCCGTTGCAGCCAATTGTTACCACCAAACCTCTTGAAATAGTTGCTCTCGACCACGTGAAGCTTACCCCAAGTCGAACCGGGTACACCTACGCTCTCACCATCGTCGATCACTACTCAAGATTCCTGGTAGTCGTTCCAGTTAAGGATTTAACTGCTGGAGGTAGCAGCCAAAGCGTTCCAGAGTTACTTCTGTCGCCCCCATGGGTATCCAGACCAAGTCTTAACTGACCAAGGGCCAGCCTTCGAATCAGCTCTGTTCCAAGAATTCTTAGGGCTGTATGGGTGCAAGAAAATCCGCACAACACCTTATCATCCTCAAACGAACGGTTTATGTGAGAAGATGAACCACATAGTCATTGACATGCTCAAGACCTTACCAGTTGAAGAGAGAAATCAATGGCCAGAGAAACTTCCAGATCTCGTGGACATCTACAACCACATACCTGTCAGTTCGACAAATTACACACCTGCTTACTTGATGAGAGCAAGACCAGGTAAACTGCCTATTGATTTGCAGATGGGAACCTTGAACCCACAGAAGATTCTTCTGATGAAGACTGGGTCAACCAACGCCAAGAGAAGTACAGAAAGTACAGGGGAAGTGTTGAAAGGAACCTGGAAATCAGTAGAACCAAGCAAGAAAAAGACTTCAACAAGCACGCCTCAGCTGAACCCTAGCTATAGGTGATGTAGTGCTGAAAAGAAAGCGAAAAACCAACAAATTGGATAACAGTTGGGAATCCATACCCTACACCGTTATGCCGTCACACTTTGATAACTCAAAAACTTGTGTTATTAGCAAAGACAATGGGAATACTATTGCGACTGTCTCAAGGGATCATTTGAAGAAATGTCCGCCACAGTTAATCCCACAAGCAACCAGTTACCCTACTGTAACTACAGATGAAGAAACAAAAGAAAATCTCGTCCTTACAGAAATTGGATACTTACCAGCTGATTGGCCACAAATAGGTGAAGCATTCCTCATACCAGTTATGCATTTCTACCAACCTGTTGAAGATCAGCCAAAACCAAATCCAATTCCACAAGTCCAACAAGAAGAAGTCCAAGTGCAAGAATTGCAGCCTGTTATCATGGAACCTGAGATTCCTGTAATCGGTCAGCCTGCTAGTCCCACAGTAAGAGAAGCCATTCTAATCAACTACCTACAGAGGTCAGTCCAGTTGATAGACTCCGCACTTACTATGGTCTTACACAAAGCAGACATAGAGAAGTACCAACCTCTTCGTACACTACACAAACAGCTTTGGAAACACCCACACTACGCAGATCCACACGTAGTACATTAGGCCAACCCCCACAAAAACTTGGAGAATGGGTTTAAAATGTAGTGGAAAATGTAACCTGTAAGTGTTGTAATATATTAACCAGTTTTCAAAAACCTGTAAAAAGTAGTGTACAGAAGGGTGGAGGAACTGGGCTCTGTCCCAAGTATACTAAGTTGGGGACAGAAAGCGCCTGGTAAGGTATAGAAGGTTAGTACCCGGCCTCCCAAGCAGAGACACCCGTAGGGAATGTATAAAGTTTACCGTGTATCCTGGACTTTACCTTTTCCCTTTTTCATAAACTTTGAAGCAATTGTCACAGGACTTGTGTGACCACTAACTTTACCTTTTTCCAGCCTGCGGCAGATGGACTAGTGCCGTACGGACTGCTTTTCACCTTTTTCACATTTTTCACTCCTTTTCAGTGATTTTTGTGTTTTCTTTAAGACTTGTAAATTGAATGTTATAAATGCTTAGAGTTAAGTTGTAAAAATAACTTTTTGCTCAGCCGGGAGAACTGAGGTTAACTAAGGGGGAATGTGGCACCCTGGCACCTGTTGGGCACCACAGAATTCCTTAGGTACAAATGGAGTAAGTAACAGCACAGCAAAACCACAACACAAACAACACTTAGAACACCTGGTTTCACCCCGAGCCTCTAGGGGGAGCTACACTGGTGACTTTGAGCCAGTTCCCCCTATAAATAGAGTCTTGGAGGGAGAAACTTCAGAGTGTGGTAGACGCTACAAGAGCTGCCAGCCTGTGTGAAACCTCCACCCTATGAGGAACACACTAGGCCCATCCAGCCTGTTAGCCAGTGGGAGTCCCTGCAATTGGGACAAGAGGAAGAAGGAGATCACCTCTCAGGAACACATAGTTAATCCAACTCTTTCCTTAATAACCAGTTACTGGAACCGAAGCTGTGGGAGCTACAAAGCCACCGCAGAGAACCAGCATCCTACACAGGGAGTCTAGCCCCCTGTTCACCTGCCGCACCTACCAACGAGAGCCCAGGGAAGAAGGTAGAATTATCATCACCCTTTTACAGTGCCCTCAGTGCTGACAACCAGGTGACATCTGTTCCATTGAGCAAACTGCCCGGTCCGGAAGGATTCCATATCCACCCGACCTTAGCACCAGAAGTAGAGAAAGGAAGCCTAACACTGCTTGCTGTGAAACTCCATAAGTGCCAACTTCACTATCCCGGTCCGAGTGTACCTGACTACCAACCAGTAAAGGTACCTAAAAGAGACTTTGTGTGGTTGTACATTATTCCAGGATTCAGCGCGCAGCATCCCGCAGCTGCCTCACAACATCTTGTGCAGCTCCCGGCTCCGGGGATTCCCGCTCATCCTGTGGGGAGCGTTCTATCTCGCTGTATACCATCCCCCGGAGACCCGAACAGCGCTGGTAAAGTTACCAGAACACCCGCAGGTGGCGTCATGAAGACAAATCACCCCCACTGTTCCGCCATTCCCCTATTGATCTGGACCACCGGGCCTACACTACCGCAGGCGCGGTTCCGTGACAGAGGAGAGACAACGCCCGCTACGTGTACCCCCCGGCTACGGTGAGTCATAAAAATGAAGAGTTACAAAAAACAGGAAAAGTGTACATAGTCCTAAGAAGGAAAAATTACAAAAACCAAGAAAAGCTTGAAAAACACAGTCACTATGGCGCTTAGTCCTTCCACCGTTAGCTGATGAAGTATTGACTAAATTGTCTTTACCACAACCAGTCCTGTGGTTTATTGGTCCACATGTAGTTAAAAGAATTTGCAAGAGTTCACACAGTAAGTCCTGTAGGCACGGTACGCGTGGTGGTTGCTTAATTACTTAGTTGCATAAAAAAACAAAACATCTATATTCTAAACTACTTAACGGTCCATTTAATGCTTATTTTTCCTAACGGCTTAGCTAGGCATTACTACTAAACATTCACACCTATAGCAAATTATAACTACTCACACACAACTTAACTGGGTTAACTTCCGTCTATGAAGCTGCTACGGTGTTGGCATTCACTTCCTCTCAACGGTCCTCAAAAGTCTCTTGGAACAGCCCTTCCTTGGAGCAGAGTCATCTTTATTTATCTGGTTACACTCAACAAGCGAGTGCACTTGAGATCTGGCAAGCAGCCGCTCCATCTCAGTGATCTCTGGGTTTATCAGGGAATCAGAGGTCCGCACTGCTTAGAATTGCAGCGGCTGGCGTTCATGCCACCAGTTGTGCAGGATTCCCGCCACCAAGTGGGCGGGTCGGTGGTGCATCGGGGCTACGCGACACACTGGGACACCATGCGACCCCCTCAACTCCGATGCGGTGCTCTCCGCGAGTCACTCACCTCATCGGTTTCTGGGTCCTTTCCGGGCCATCAAGCGGGTCTGCCTCCTCGATCCCACGTGCCGGGGCCCTCCGAGCACGGCTCGCCGAGACGCGGCTACAGTCCTCTGCCTGCAGGAGCCTACAACCCATTGGGGGCATCCGACCTAGGTCCAGCTTGGGTAACTGGTGCTGGCCCCTCTCCGGTGAGCTGGGGGGTCTGCCGCTGCCACCCCACACTCCATGCCGCCTGGGTCTTCTATTGCCATCTTGGGCAACACGTGGACGCTGAAGTTCCCGCCACTCAGTTGGCAGTTCGCACCAGAGTCAGGGTCTGCCCACTCCTTTCATGGGCATGACTCTTCTCCTTCATCATCAGTCACGCCCCTGGGTTGAGCAACACAGTTCATTGGTCTGCCCTCCTGACTCTTGTAGGGCGAAGGGGGTGTAGGCCATCTTTCGCGCTGCGTGCTGGCCTGGCCTACAATGGGGGACCGTTGCACACCCCCCAACCAGCACATGCTTTCAGTCCCTTAGGGCTGCCATTGCTCAGGCCCAAAACACAGTCTCTTAGTTGTAGTTCATAAGGCGCACAAGACCCGGTGAAACTGGCTAGGTAGATCCTGTTCACAGCGCCCAAGCTGACTCACCCCAGCGGGGGTCATGGGATACTTGGCCCTCTTGTCTTCGTTGGGGCTGTGGGATGCTGTCACGGTGGCGTGACACCATCCGTGGACCCCTATTGGGCAGTTAGTGAAAAGGGGAATTTGAAAAGGGGTAAAAAGAAAAAGTAAAAATAAAATAAAGTAAAAGAGAGTTTGTCGTGACGCCACCCGTGGAAAGCGGCCGGTAGGGGCCACTGCTGCAGTCTGGGACGATGGAGTTGCAGGGCGCCACATATACAGGATGGAGAGACATATATACCAGGATGGGGGCATATATACAGGATGGGAGAACATATATACGAGGATGGGGCGGCATATATGCCAGGATGAGGGAAATATATACCTGGATGGAGGGCATGTATACCAGGATGGAGGACATATATAGCACGATGGAGGGACATCTATACTGATTGTAAGACGGACACTGGCATTATAAGACAGCCCCCATTTAAAATGAAAAATTATAGGACTTCCTGTCTGAGCTGGGATGTGATAGCAGCTACGGAGCAGCACCATCCACCCCAACACAAGAGAAAGATGGACTACCACCAGCTCCCACTCCACACCACCTATAAAGGTCAGTCATTTCTAAGTGTATTTACTCGGGGTACAGGGGGGCTCAAGGGCTGGGGGACCCCTTGCCTGGATGCAGCAGATATGCTGCATTCAGTGCTGTAATTAGATCACCATGTGTGGTTGGTGACAGGTCCTCTTTAATTTTTTTCCCCTTATTTTCATCCTCTAAAGTCTGGGTGCGTCTTATAGTCCGAAAAATACGGTACTATTCCAGTAGCTGAAAGCTCATATACTGCTACAGCTGTAGCTCTGCCCGATGACAGCAAGCCGTTCATGGGAAATATTTACCCAACTTGATGAGGTTAAACATTGACTCATTACTGCCACGTCTGTCAGCTCAAAAAGATACCTTGGACAGACTTGGCTCTAGCCACCCCGTTAGCACTTGTATAGGGAGCTGGTGTTACACCAGGCTGCATTGGATTGCTTCTATGAAATACAAGTGACCCAAAGGCAAGAGAAGGCAGTGTAGCTGGGTCAGAACTAAGAAGGCAGTCAAGGCACAAAATCAGAAGACAGGGAAGGGCCAGGAAATACGCAACGGTAAGACAATAATAGGAATTCAATAGACAAGAAACATATACGCTAATTCTTGAGTGTATTCTTCTGTCAGTTCCAGGTTACCTTTTTGCCTTTTGTTTCCTTTCACACTTTTATTAACAGAAACATTAAAATCATAAGTAAAGTTTGCAATAAATTAGTTATTTCAATAAAAATCATTAGTTAAGGATTCAGTAATAGAAAGAAAAACGCAACACTCTCCAAATGGCAAAAACTCTACTTTTATTTCGGAATCCATAAATCTAAATACATCATCACAGAGAGAATAACAAAGAGCATGATGGGCGACAGCTGATTAATGACCACTAACTCTTATAGCTCTGATGGTGGGTTTACACGCCGCGATATCGGCGTCCAACTCCGATCCAACTCCGACCAAAAGTCACGTGGTTCGGGAGTTGGACCCGATATCGTTCGCGCGTTGTACGGTTTGAACGTACAACGCGATGCTGGAATGATGCCAAAACAATATCGGGGTTGAATGAGCGTGCTATTCAACCGCCCGATATCGGATGGCCGTTGTAGCCGCATCGCCCCGTGTGACAGTCCAACTCCGATGTGTACGCCCACGTCACCCATTCACTCCCATGTTAAATGGTCGTTCCTGGGTTGGGGGGCGTACACATCGTCGGGACGTTGTATCCCGATATCGGGCTGTGTAAACCGGCGATGCGACAGCGGGAAAGGCGCGCTCAAAAAGCGCGCTCCCGCGTCGTTGGTCCCGATATCGGCCCGATATCGGGACGTGTAAACCCACCATAACTCTTCTAGCTCTGAGTGTTTACATCAGTGCCTCATTAAGGAGCAAAACCAAACACAATATACCAAGTGTAAGAGGGATTATGCTTAATATTTTCCTGTATTTGTACCTTTTAGACATAAATGATGGACCGGTCTGAGGTGGTCCGACCTCCAGTCCTAGTGACTCCTGGGATAATCCTTTAGGAAAAACAATTTTTACACCAGCTCACCACTTTCCACCATTCTCCAGTCCACAAGGAGCCCGGACACCGGTCTCGCCTCGAGCAGGTGATATCCAAGAAAAAAATGAAGATGAAGATCCGGTTCATAAACAAACGGATTTCTTTTTAATTTTCAGTTGGAATGTACAACAAGGATCAGAATAACTGGATCAGTGAGATCTTATTCCAACGCGTTTCACATGCCAAAGCATTCTTAATCATGACGAGGAAATGATGGCCTCGGTATAAATAGCTGCGTACACAGGTGATAAAGAGTTCAGCAATTAAAAGTGATCCGGGCAATGACCCATACATTCCAAGTAGAAGATTATACACCACAATTAAAACTATTTGTACATAAATGAAAAACGCAAAGAACATATATAAAAATATCCTAATAGTGATACATCAGCCTTTCCTTGAACGATACAAACCACAAAAAATTAATTACATTTTTTATTTAATAAATAAAATTTATTTAATAATTGATACTGTCAAGATAACAGTGGAAAAGACCCTGGTGGACCTGTCTAGACTCGGAGAAGACCCTGGTGGACGTATCTAGACATGGAGAAGACCCTGGTGGACGTATCTAGACATGGAGAAGACCCTAGTTGACCTATCTAGACATGGAGAAGACCCTGGTGGACCTAGCTAGACATGGACAAGACCCTGGTGGATGTATCTAGACATGGAGAAGACCCTAGTTGACCTATCTAGACATGGAGAAGACCCTGGTGGACCTAGCTAGACATGGACAAGACCCTGGTGGATGTATCTAGACATGGAGAAGACCCTAGTTGACCTATATAGACATGGAGAAGACCCTGGTGGACCTAGCTAGACATGGAGAAGACCCTGGTGGACGTATCTAGACATGGAGAAGACCATGGTGGACGTATCTAGACATGGAGAAGACCCTAGTTGACCTATCTAGACATGGAGAAGACCCTGGTGGACCCATCTAGATATGGAAAAGACCCTGGTGGACCTATCTAGGCTTGGAGAAGACCCTGGTGGACGTATCTAGACATGGAGAAGACCCTGGTGGACCCATCTAGATATGGAGAAGACCCTGGTGGACCTATCTAGGCTTGGAGAAGACCCTGGTGGACGTATCTAGACATGGAGAAGACCCTGGTGGACGTATCTAGACATGGAGAAGACCCTGGTTGACTTATCTAGACATGGAGAAGACCCTGGTGGACGTATCTAGACATGGAGAAGACCCTGGTTGACCTATCTAGGCTTGGAGAAGACCCTGGTGGATCTATCTAGGCTCACGCAAGATCGATCCTCTTACAGAGCGATAAATAATAAAAAATAATACATTTACAGTCCCAAAGTGTGAACGTTATTATTGGTTATTATTAGACCAGGTTCCAGCTCTCTAAGGTCTTCAGTTCTCAACATATTTTCCAAAAATTTAATACAAAAGCAAATCTTTAAATCTCTCCAGGATGCAGCTACAGAGGCGTAGATTTCTGCACATGTTGGCTCTTTCTGATGTCAGATTTTCTCACATATAAGAAAAAAGATACATTTTTCAGACCACAGTTTGACCAGAGTGTCCGAGCTATGTCCTAGGTCACCTCTCTCTTTGATGCGAGCTCCACGCTGAGCTCGCATCATTCCCTGCACATATCAGCTGATCTCATCAGCCGACATGTGCAGCTAACAGGTGTGGTGGATCAGTGATTCTCCTGTTCCTGTCAACCCCTTAGATCTTGCTGTTAAATTCTCTTAAGGTGCCGCAATGGGCATTGTGCTGTTCCCTGCCGCCATCGGCGACCGCGTGATAAAATCACGGGGGCGTCAATGTGCTGCCATGACAGCGCGGGGTCAGATGATGACCGCTCGCGCTTTCATGATTTACTTCCTAAGAACAAATGCCACAAATGTGTTCATAAAAAATGATCATTTCTGCAGTGCAGAGGCTTGCATCATCACGGGTTTGTACTGCTGGAGCAATCAGATGCTGCAAAATTGAGCTGCTCTAAGGCGGCATGTAAAATGAAGAAAAAATGTAAAAAAGTTTTGTTGTTTTAAATTTTTTAAAAACTAACAACCAAAGTTCAAATCAACCTCCTTTTGCCCAATTGGAAATAAGACTATTAAAAAAAGGAACACATATTTGCTATCACCATGTTCAGAAATGCCCGATCAATCTAAAAATAATTAATATTATTGGTAAATTGTGTAAAAGAAAAAAATTGTAAAAATGGCAAAATTGTGTTTTTTTAATTGCTGCAAAATTCAATAAAATGCAATAACAGGCGATCAAAGCATCACTTCTACCTAAAATGATATAAGTAAAAATGTCAATGACGAGTCTACTGTATCTGTCCTTCCCTGATGTTCAAGAAAACGTAATTTCTTTGTTAAAATGTTCCCATTCTCAATGTGAAAATGGCTCCTCCTCTGTGTATTCTTTGATTCATAACAAAAGCTGATCCACAGGAACAACAATCTCCACAATCTGGACATTACAATGGATTTTTAACTGTGTGAGATCTCTGATGTGCAGTAAGATATGATTTCCGAGTAAAACATTTCCCACATTCTGAACAACAAAATGGCTTCTCCCCTGTGTGAGTTCTCCGATGTGCAGTAAGATATTCTTTCAAGCTAAAACATTTCCCACATTCTGAACATGAAAATAGCTTCTCTACTGTGTGAGTTCCCTGATGTGCAATAAGACCTGATTTCTGGGTAAAACATTTCCCACATTCTGAACATGAAAATGGCCTCTCCCCTGTGTGAGTTCTCTTATGTGAAATAAGAGCTGTTCGGCAGGTAAAACATTTCTCACATTCAGGACATGAAAATGGCTTCTCCCCTGTGTGAGTTAATATATGTGTAACGAGAAGACGTTTGTAAGTAAAACATTTCCCACATTCCGGACAAGAAAATGGTTTCTCCCCTGTGTGAATTTTCTCATGTTTAATAAGATCTGCTTGATAGATAAAACATTTTCCACATTCTGAACAAGAAAATGTTTTTTTCCCCTGTGTGAGTTTTTATATGTTTAACGAGTTCTCCTTTGCAGGTAAAACATTTCCCACATTCGTGACAAGAAAATGGCTTCTCTCCTGTGTGAACTCTCAGATGTGCGGTAAGATTTTCTTTCCTGCTAAAACCTTTCCCACATTCTGTACAAGAAAATGGCTTCTCCCCTGTGTGAATTCTTCGATGTGCAGTAAGATTTGATTTCTGAGTAAAACATTTCCCACATTCTGAACATGAAAATGGGTTCTCTCCTGTGTGAATTCTCAGATGTGCAGTAAGATTTGATTTCTGGGTAAAACATTTCCCACATTCTGAACATGAAAATGGCTTCACCCATGTGTGAATTCTCTGATGTACCATAAGACTTGATTTCAGGGTAAACGTTTTCCCACATTCTAAACATGAAAATGTTTTATCCCCTGTATGAGCATTTTGATGTTCAGCATCTCTTGTGTTATTTTCATTTTGCATAACAGTCTGTAATGATGAATCAGATGACAGGACCTGTTGATAAGGAATAACTGATAGAGTTTTGTTGTGAAGGGCTGGTGGTCTATGTGGATTTATGTCATGATCTTCATATATGTATGGCATGATACCATAATCCGATGCGTCAACATTAGCAATAGGCAGATATCCCTCTGATGCACAGTCATCTGACAAGAACAAAAAATACATATTGGTTTTGAAGTGCTGCCTTTTGAAACAAACTGTATTAAGATTCATTTACTAGGTGACTAAGACAGGGGTACAAACTGCAGACATCAATGCATACACTAAGATATGATATCAGCCCATCAATAACCGCCGTTACGCCTTTTCATGGTGGCCGTGAATATTTTTTTTTTCTTGGACGTTAATGGGCCTTAAAGCTCAGTGGCGCTTTTTTACCTTGCTGAAGATTATGTTTATAGTGCCCTCCCTGGCAGGCAAAAATCCTGAGGGTGAAAACACTCAGTGTCACATTATCGCTCTCCCCCTCAGCGATCGTAGTCATGAGTGTTGATTGTTACCATCGCACCCTGAGGTCACCTAATAACTCCAGGGTACAGTGACCTGTAAGACCCAGCTATATGCAGATTTTAAACGGCAAAGTCAGTGAAAAGTTGACAGGTCTCATGCACTGCAGTACACCAGTATTGCAATGCATGAGACCAAACGTCAAAGTAAAAAATATTAAAATATTTATGTTCCACTGTGGGTCTAAGTGAAAAGGTAAAAAAGAAAAGGTGATACAAAGCAAGTGAAAAAAAGCGTAAAGACAAATACTCCTCAATTTGCAACAAACACAGTTTTTTTGTTAAGCCAAAACTAAACAAATTGTACACATAAATGGTATTGCCACGCCTGGAAAATTATATAACTGTTATATTATATATTCTGTATGGTGAATAAAAAGCAATGAAATAGTCATGTGTAACAAGAAAATATAATAAAACTGAAAACAACAAACTATCCTGCAAAAAAAACAAACCCTTATCTGGCCCATTGGACTGAAAAATAAAGACATTACAGCTCTCAGAATATGGAGATGCAAAAACAAATACATTTTTGTAAAATATTGTTTTTAGTGTGTGAAAGTAGAAAAGCTAAAGAGGAATCTCTGATAATGTAGTTTTGATTGAAGTGGAAATATGCATAGCAGGCACCCTAAATTCAACAGCCCATATCTCTGCAATACAGGGGAGACAGCAAAAGTTGTCATCAACCCCTTTTAGTGTTATATACAGTTTAAACTAAAATATATCATGAAGGTTCTCTTTAATTGTCTGCAGATCAGTGGATGTCCAGGATCTGAGATCCACACTAATTACTTCAAAAACTGCTGAGAAGTGCGAAGCTTGTGAGGTAGAGGCACAAAATAGATTATGGACTCGATAGTAGACTTCAAAATGGAACATGTAATTGTACCAACCGGTGAATAATTAAATAAAGAGGCCACTACTTACCTGGGGGGTTATCTGTAAGAATCTCCACTTTAATCCAATCATCCCCCCTCACATGTGTCTCTGTAGTATTAATATGGGTCAGATCTTCACCCTGAAACAAAGATTGTAAAAGTCACAGACAGATGGAGAAGTCCCATCTATGATCAGCTGTAATCTGCCATCTCCACCGTTCTCATTACACAAGTATAAAACATAGAATACTGGAGGATAAAACAAGACTGAGCACAAGACCTTCACAGCCGTCTACACATCATAGGGAGATCTCATCACACCTTCTCTCCATCTACCTGATGATCCGGAGGAACATCGGGATCTTCTTGTTTACAGTCCTGTGGGAGAAGAGGACGGGGACATCTCTCTGGTGTTGTCCTCTTACTGGATAGACCTGGAGGAGACACATACAGGACTGAATTCATTCTTTACATACAGATCATTATAGGCCGTGTGTATTTAGTCCTGTCTATTACCTGGTGATGTGAGGGGCGGCCGGGGAACCTCCATCATGACTATGTCCTTGTACAGATCTTTGTGTCCTTCTAAATACTCCCACTCCTCCATGGAGAAATAGACAGTGACGTCCTGACACCTTATAGGAACCTGACACATACAATGATACCATTGTCATCTTTCCCCGATCCCTTCATAGCGTTACTGTATAATGTCCCAGCAGCAGCATTCCCAGCAGTGTCACCTCTCCAGTCAGCAGCTCAATCATCTTGTAGGTGAGTTGTAGGATCTTCTGGTCATTGATGTCCTCATGTATCAGGGGGTGAGGTGGAGGCCCCGTGATTGGGCTCAGGGCTCTTCCCTCAGACACAGGGTCCTGACAGCACAGATCACTAGAGCTCTTCACTACTGTGTAATCCTGGTTATGGAGAGACACATTAATAAATCTCCAGTCTCCAGACATTTCCAGAGTCCTCACCTCTCCAGTTCTGTCATCTGTTATTCTGTCCATAGATAAGAATGATGTCATGTGACATTGTCATCACAATCTCTCACCTCTCCAGTAACAAGGAAGAGGATCTCTAGGGTGAGGTGGAAGATCCTCTCCGCCATCTTGTCCCTGTCCATATCCATCCTTGATGGGTCAATCAGGAAAATTCTCTTATATAGAAGATCTCTGACACCATCGGAACCTGAATAGAAAGAATATGAGCCTGTGTGAAATAATAAAGGCTACTGAAGACCAATGACTGACCACAGAAATGATGATAACATGTATGGCACATGAATATTTTCCAAGTGTTCACATGCTTTTGTCTTCTTTATTTTTCCCCATTGCTGCTGTGGTTTGGAGTTTCCAGAGGTTCATTAACAGCGTCTTTTTAAAAATTCACATTTTGGACTTCCGGTTCCGGCCTGCATGAGAACACAGGGCTAAGGCTGAGCTCCCCGCGCTCGCGGCAATAAATTCCACCCACCGGTTCACTGACGGGCGGCACCGTGGTAAAAATGAGTGCCCGGAGGTCTGCAGCGGCGGCGACATCATCTGGTCGCATGGACAAGTGGCTCCGGAGCTCCGGGAGCGAGGGGAGCAGGCGCAGTCCCAGGAGCCAGCTAAGATGGCGGCGGGCGGGAAGCCCAGGGAGGAACAGCGCCACACAGAGCGGGATAGATGGCAGGCGGGGGAGCCGCAGACAACCTCAGGAGGAGAGGAGAGTGGAGACAGCGGGGAGGACAATGTAGAAAATGCAGACTACACTGATTATGATATGCCACACATTGACTATAAAAAAACTGGCCAGGGAGGCATCTGTGTGCCTGGGTGAAGATCTCAGGGGCACAATCAAAGAGGTGCTGCAGGATGCCTTGGCAGGCTTGCAGGCAATGTCTGCACAACATGAGACCAGAATCACAGAACTGGAGCAAAGGCTGTCAGACTCTGAGGATAGGGTGGTCCAGCTGGAGAGGCGGGTGGCTGAACTTCTCACTACCTCTGCCTACACCAAAGATAAACTGGAAGATCTGGAAAACAGATCTAGGTGCAACAACTTATGGATTGTGGGGCTGCCTAAGGCTATTCTTCACAATGAGCTTAACGATGTATGTGAAAGGGAGCTGCCACGTGCCCTGGGATTCCCTCATATGTATAGGGTGGAAAGAGCGCACAGAGTGGGGACCTTCCTCCCGGAGATACCTGGCTGACAAGGAGAAGCTAGTTCCTCTACGTCTAACAAACGTGGCGGTGCCAACAACATCTCGCCGCGCCAAGTGGTGGTGCGGTACCTTGACTACAAGGACAAAGAGCAGCTGCTGCAGATATTTAAGAGCCTGCGCCGCCCCTTAATCATCCGCAATCATAAAATCAGACTGTACGTAGACTATTCTGTCGAGGTCTCCAAGAGAAGAAAGGCATTTAGTCCTGCCCGCAGCATTCTATTCAAGAGAGTTCTGGATGGGAAAATCCGGACTCACCACGACCCGCAGGAAGCCCTGAGGCAACTATCACAAAGAAGGTCATTGGAGAGGGGCCACGACTTCTCGGCTGCGACTGATGACAGGACCCGGAGTCCTGGCCCGGACCGCCTGGATCAAGCGTCTGAAGAGGTGCCGTCTAAGTGTCTACGGGCCAGTCAAGCCTCTGGAGGGAGATCCCCTTCACAACCACCCGCAGCGGACCCCAGATGGTCCCCCAGGGAACAACGGTGGTCCCAAAAGTTCCAGTCTCCGGCTGTCCGCCAGGCGAAAAGTGGGCAGTCACCAACCGATGAACATTGAGACGGCGCTTACCAGAGGCGAAAAATGAGACCCACACGGCTTTGATCACTGGAATGATACTGATCTTATAACTAATCGAAACAGAACAAGAAAAGGGTTTGTTTGTTTTTTTTCTCTTCTCCTCTCTCTTGCTTTTCTCCTTTTTCTTTTCTCCTTTTTCTTTCTTCTCATCCCTCTGACTCCCTCTCTTCTTTTTCGCTATTTCTAATTTCTACTTTCCATTTTTTCTTTCCTTCTCTTTCTTCTGTGCTGCCCTCCATTGTTTCTTAGAGAGGACTCGACGCAGACAGGCATCCGCACTGTACTTACACTAGCAGTGTAGTGCCGACCCTGTCTGCCCGCCGATGAACATTTCTTCCAACAGCCGACGGGCGGGAAGTCGTCCTTACCAGACTATGGAAGTCCTTAAAATGCTTTGTTGGGTGAGGGGTGGGGGGAGGGCCAGAGTTTGTCGTTCTTGTTGGGTATTACAGGGATTGCTTGGTTTTCGAGGGTTTTCAATTGGGAACATTGCTACGATGTTCAGCCTATTGCCTATTTCCTGGAGCTCTAACTCCCATCTCAAATGGGCCTACTCCACTGTAACACTTCTACATCTCTTCAATTGCAATGGTCAAAGTTATAACATGGAACGTTAAAGGATTGCGTTCGCCCGAGAAACGGTCCATGGTGTTGAGACATTTAAAGAAACTGAAGGCCGATATGGCCTTATTACAGGAAACCCACCTTCAATCGTCTGACTTTTTTAGAATGCACAAACTCTGGGTGGGATCGGTGTGGGGCTCTGGAGCAGTAGGGAAGAAAGCGGGCGTAATGGTATTAATCAATAAGTCCATCTCCCACAGCACAAGTTGGTCTCTGAGACACGGGATGACACAGGCCGCCTGATTCATCTGTTACTTCAGTGCCAGTCTGGTAGATTGAGCCTCAACAACGTCTACGCCCCTAACTCCGACTCGGACAGAAAGACATTTTTTACCTATGTTCAGAATCTAATGCTGGCTGATGAGGAGAAATGCCAGTTATTGGCGGGTGACTTCAATACGGTGCTGTCCTTAGATGAAGATAGGCAGAAGGGCCAACATCCCTGAACTAAACCTGACGATACGACACAGGACAAAGGGGCAGGGGGAGGACTGCTTAATATAATTGAACACGCGGGTTTATGGGATGCATGGAGACCGTTTCATCTACAAGAGCGGGCGTTTACCCATTTCTCCCACCCCCACAACTCCTGGTCACGGCTGGACATGCTCTTAATCAGGGGCACTTTGCTTGATATAGTGGAGGAGGTAGTTATATAAAACCTGGTCATCTCCGACCATAGCCCGGTGTCCCTGGCTTTGAGAGACTCCTTCCCGCATGGCACGGACTATTTGTGGCGGTTCCCGGCATATTTGCGGCAGGATGAGAATTTTGACAAGATCTTGGGGGAATGGTGGACGGAATTCTTCTTGACCAATATAGACCATAAATCGAACCCATATGTATATTGGGAAACGAGCAAGGCGGTGATGAGAGGTAAAATCATGGCATACACACAAACTCAAAAACGCAAAACGCAGGGAGTTGAGAGAGGCCTACGTTCAGTTCTTTGCATTCCCCACTGACATCTTGAAAGTGAAGTGGTTATCGGCGAAACGAGAGTTCGATGCTTAGGCACGGCAGAGGGAACTTTTCAAAAAAGCCCAATGGGAGGAGGACCTGTATAAGTTTGGGGACAAATCCGACAGAATTCTGGCCAACCTAGCAAGTGGGAAACGCCCAAATAACACGATCACCTCTTTGAAGGGCACAGATGGGAGTCTCACTTCCAACCCGAAAAAGATCAATCCGATCCTGGGTACACACTATACCAAACTGTACACGAACAGACTGGGTGAGGGAGGAGAGGGTAAAAACTGGTTGACCAGAGTCAAATTACCGGCGCTCACAGAGGCCGAATTACAGGTATTAAATACACCAATCTCCCCAGAAGAGGTCACCGGGATAATTGGCAAATTGGGAAACAATAAAGCCCCGGGTCCAAA
>JARQOC010000682.1:0-65404 GCA_033576535.1 Allobates femoralis | reverse complement strand
CTGCTGTATGCCGATGACCTCGTGCTGCTATCCCCAACCGAGAAAGGCCTCCAAGATCATCTGAAAATCCTAGAGACCTTTAGCAGCACATGGGCAATGCCAATCAACCAGAAGAAAACTAATATCATGGTGTTCCAGAAAAGAAAGCAGAAACCTGCTGGGCATCCTCCCTTCACGATAGACAACTGAACTGTGCACTTACAGAAACCAACAAGTACACCTACCTGGGCCTAGAACTCAGCCAATCAAGGAGCTTCAAGCAAGCCATAGAGTTACTGAAAGACAAGGCTTCCAAAGCCTTCTATGCCATCAGAAGACGTCTGTACCATCTCAAGGCACCAGTAATCGTCTGGCTAAAAATCTTTGACTCCACCATTGCCCCAATCCTTCTATACGGCAGTGAGGTCTGGGGCCCAGTCTCACACCCAAACTGGTCAAAGTGAGACGCTGGGCCGACTGAAATATTCCACCTAGAGTTCTGCAAGGATCTTCTCTAAGTCCATCAGAGCACATCAAACAGCGCCTGCCGAGCAGAGCTAGGCAGACTCCCGCTACACCTCGAGATCCAGAAGAAGGCGCTGACATTCAAGGCTCACCTACAAAGTAGTAGTGCCAGCTCCTACTATCACAAAGCCCTCCTGCACCAGGAAGTCCCAGGAAGCCTCCCAACACAAAGTACCCAAAGACAGCCTGACCAAGCCACCAACCCACATGGCCTGACAAAAGGCGAAATCCATAAGATGGTGCACAAAGGCAAATAGGAATATCTCTGCATCTGGAGGAATGACATTAATAAATCACAGAAACTGACGATATACAGAGGGAGTACAAGCTGGCCCCATGGAAATTTAAATCTCACGCACCGACACCGCCGGGAGACGAGCGACTGTTGCTTCTGCAGCCCCCTGGTGCCATCCGATCACCCCGTCCCTCATGCCTGCCGCCTGTGCAGCGGGGGACAGGGGGTGATCGGATGGCACCAGGGGGCAGCAGGAGCGGCAGCCGCTCATCGCCCGGTGGTGTCTACACGGGAGCATAAAACACAGCTGATCTGACAGCTGTTTAAAATTCCCGCGCAGACACTGAACAGCTGATGTCGGTGCGGGAAATTTAAACAGCTGTCAGATCAGCGGTGTTTAAAGCTCCCGTGTTGACACAGAAAAATGCTCGGGTTCCCCATAGATTAACATTGGGCTCGGTGCTCAGGTCGAGCACCTGAGCATTTCGATATGCTCGACCCGGGCCTTGAGCACCCGAGCATTTTAGTGCTCACTCATCACTTGTGCTGAGGAGAGAAGAAGGTCTTGGGAAGATCGAAGATTACGTGAGGGAAGATATTGGGAGATCAGTTCGGAGATACAGGGAAGGGACAGGTTATAGACGGCTTTGTAGGTCAGTGTTAGTAGCTTGAACTGGATTCGTTGGGGAATTGGGAGCCAGTGAAGAGATTTGCATAGAGGAGAAACAGGGGAGTAGTGAGGAGAGAGGTGGATTAGTCGGGCAGCAGAGTTGAGGACAGATTGGAGAGGTGCAAGAGAGTTAACTGGGAAGCCACAGAGGAGAATGTTGCAGTAATCGAGGCGGGAGATGATGAGGGCCTGCACAAGAGTTTTAATAGATTGTTGGCTGAAGAAAGGACAAATTCTGGAAATATTTTTGAGCTGGAGGCGACAGGAGGTGGCGAGAGTTTTAATGTACGGTTTGAAGGACAGTGCAGAGTCAAGAGTTACTCCAAGGCAGCGGATTTCGGGTGCGGGAGAGAGAGTTATGCTATTTACTATAATACAACTCCTGGCAAAAATTATGGAGTCAACTGGCTCGGAGGATGTCCATTCAGTTGTTTAATTTTGTAGAAAAAAAGCAGATCACAGACATGGCACAAAACTAAAGTTATTTCAAATGGCAACTCAATGCCTTGAAGAAACACTAAATGAAATCTTGAAAAAAAATGTGCTAGCCAGTAACGGTTACTTTTGTAGACCAAGCAGGGGGAAAAATAATGGAATCACTCAATACTGAGGAAAAAATTATGGAATCGCCCTGTAAATTTTCATTCCCAAAACTAACACCGGCATCAAATAATATCTGCTCGTTAGTTTGCATCTAAAAAGGAGTGATCACACCTTGGAGAGCTGTTGCACCAAGTGGGCTGACATGAATCATGGCTTCAACATGAGAGATGTCAATTGAAACAAAGGAGAGGATTATCAATTTCTTAAAAGAGGATAAATCATCACACAATGTTGCAAAAGATGTTGGTTGTTCACAATCAGCTGTGTCTAAAATCTGGTCCAAATACAAACAACATGGGAGACAAGGAAGACATCAAAGCATCAAGACCAGAAACTTAAAGCAATATGTCTCCAAAACAGGAAATGCACAACAAAACAAATGAGGAACGAATGGGAGGAAACTGAAGTCAACATCTGTGACCGAACTGTAAGAAACCGCCTAAAGGAAATGGGATTTACATACAGCAGAAAAGCTAAACATAAGCCATCATTAACACCTAAACAAAAACAAACAAGATTACCATGGGCTAAGGAAAAGCAATCGTGGACTGTGGATGACTGGATGAAAGTCATATTTAGTGATGAATCACAAATCTGCATTGGGCAAGGTGATGATGCTGGAACTTTTGTTTGGTGTTGTTCCAATAAGATTTGTAAAGATGACTGCCTGAAGAGAACATGCAAATTTCCACAGTCATTGATTATATGGGGCTGCATGTCAGGTAAAGGCACTGGGGAGATGGCTGTCATTACATCTTCAATAAATGCCCAAGTTTACATTGATATGTTGGACAGTTTTCTTAACCCATCAATTGAAAAGATGTTTGGGGATGATGAAATTATTTATCAAGATGATAATGCATCCTTCCATAGAGCAAAAACTGTGAAAACATTTCTTGAAAGAAGACACATTAGGTCAATGTCATAGACTGCAAATAGTCCGGATCTCAATCCAATTGAAAATCTTTGGTGGAAGTTGAAGAAAATGGTCCATGACAAGGCTCCAACCTGCAAAGCTGATCTGGCAACAGCAATCAGAGAAAGTTGTGTGGCACCCCAGAGTCACAGCGCCACAGTGTCAGCATTGTTAGGTGTCACCAGAAAGCAGTAAGGGGTATTCCACTCAGGCAACACACAAACAACACCAACACCTCCCAGATAGAAGGGGCTTCAGGCCCAGCTTCAGGGTGAGCTCCCCTATATATTCTAGTCTGAGGAGCAACAAGTTCAGTGCAGTTCCTAGGAGGACTGCGAAGAACACAGTTCAGTCAGCTCCTGGGAGGGCTGTGAAGAGGACACGTTCTGTGCAAACTGAGGACCAGACCTGGGTGTAAACGACCTGTGCCAGGCTCATCCCAAGGTCCACTGCTGAACACCAGGACTAAGGCTAGGGTCTGAGGAAAGAGGAGAGACAGAAACCTACTGGGAGGTTGCATCACCTGTGCTTCCCCTCCCGCAGAGGAACACCACTAGAACGGACACCGGTGTGCTGTTTCAATCCTGTTTTATAGTTTAATCTGATTATACCTGATGCTTGTCTCTGCTGCCACCTGCTGGCCAGACCTTTCAATTCTTTCTGCCTTTCCTTGTCCAGCCTATGGGGGTGTGGCTCCTGCACGTGCTGTTTGTCTCTTCCTGTTTTGCCCAGTCATTAGGAGACATTTTCTACTGGAGAGAGTTCGATCTTCATAGAGCTGGAGAAGCAAAGTTTTTGACCCACAAGTAGTGACTGCAGAGACAAGCTTCATGCAAGATTTCAATGCCATGTTTTGGATCATTCATCTATGGAATAAACCAGCATTGTTTTCATCCTAACGTGTGTACGCTTATCTGAGACGCTGCTCCGGGTCCTGTCTGCCCCTCTTATTGGAAGTACAAAGGTAAGAAAGAACTCTCACCCCATTATACAACCAGCATGCCTTTATCGCCTTTAAGTGGGAACAGAACAGTCAAAAACTTTGGTTGAAAGCTCCTAGCAGCTAGAAAACTGCCTTACAGCCCAACATCCAGCTATAGTTCTCCATGTGCCCTGTCCCTCTGTGCATTAATCTGCCCAGCAACAAGCCTGTGTATCTGTCTGCCTGCAGCAGTGCACGTCTGGACAAGCCTGGAGGAAGCTCTCCCACCTGCCACTTCTTGTATCAGCTCTGCCTGTACTGTTATAAAGAACTGTTTTTATGCACCTGCGGTTTCCTTCTGGCCACATCGCTTCTATAAGCCTGCAGTACACTATACCTCATTACTGCACATCGGCGAGCTGCGAACCCCAAGTTTCGTCAAAGCCACCTTGGGGATCCCATCCGGGAGTTCCCGCAGAGCCGCACAGCGATTTTTGGACCCCTATTCAAAAGTTGAGTTTTTTAAAGAGACAGTACACCTTTATTCAAAATGGCCGAAAAGGACCTCGGACAGGCTCATACTGCTGAAACAGAGCAAATACAACCTGATACCATCCACGATGAAGCCCAGGAGGCAGACCCCACGTCTCAAGCAGACCAAGTTACCCGACCAAAACGTTCTTACAAACCAACGGTAAAGGCAATTGAAAACTATCACGCTATGAAAGATGAGCTAAGTGAACGCCTGGAAGAACAGTGGGAACGCGTCGCCTCTTACATGTCGAGACTTGAACCCTCGTCAGGCGACGCCGCAAGCTTACAGTCTGTTATGGAACGGCTGAACGCCGCCCATGAAGGATACAAGAGACTGTCAACAAGGTACATTGCCCTTCTAAAAGACTTTAATTCTGATGAATCCCTTTCAGACCTCAGTAAGGCGCTAGAGACGGACAAAGGGAGAGATGCCAAGGTCCGACACGCCATAAACAAGGCCGAACACCGTATCTCCCACCTGCAAGAAACCAGATCACACCGATCGACCTCATCTAAACGTTCCTCTCGGGCATCCAGGTCATCATCCTCAAGAAGTTCAACCATGAGCGACAGGATACTAGAGGCCCGCATAATAGCAGAGGAATCCAGGGTGAGACGTTCTTTCACTGAGAGAGAAGCAGAAGAAAAAAGGACAGAAGCAAAGGCAGAAGCAAGGGCAGAGGAAAAAAGGGCAGAAGCAAGGGCAGAGGCAAAAAGGGCAGAAGCAGAGGTGGAAGCAAAAAGGACCGAAGCAGAAGCGGAGGCTCGAATACAGATCCTTCGGTCACAGATGGAAGAGGAGGTTGCGCTAGCTAAAGTAAGACTACTCGAGCAGGCATTGATCCAAGGTCTTGATCCAGCTAACTCGCCACCACTGGAAACGGATGATCCAGTCGATCGCACCAGAGACTATGTGCTAAACCGGGTACCTGTAGCGACCCCGGTTTACAGTACCGTCCAAGTCAACGACACCAAAACCCCCAACATACTTCTAAAGGTGCCAGTACCCTCGAAGGCGCCCGAGCTAATTAACGACAGTCGCCGAGAGATACCCTCTCAAACACAGTCTCCACCACAAGATGGCAACCCAGCGTTTCCTGGCCCACCTTCACAGCTCAAGCGGTATTCGTCAGATTCTTCAAGGGCTAAACCACAGCTCAACCCTGCAGCAGTATCATTCTACCCGGAAACAGCTCATCCATTCACGCCAGGCGGCCCATACGCCCCAGGGGCATCACGAGTCGTCGTGGCAACAAGTGGTGAGAAGTCGGACATGTCCGAGTTTGCCAGGTTCATGGTGAGCAGAGAGCTAATCAGTACTAGTCTTGTGAATTTTGATGATCGTGCAGAGAACTACAGGGCCTGGAAAGCAACCTTCAAGGCAGCCATCACCAATCTCAACCTAACCGAAGAACAGGAACTCGACCTCCTGATCAAGTGGTTGGGCCCAAGCTCTTCAAGCCGTATCAAGAGCCTCAGAACCGTCTATGTAGGACAAGCAGAAGCAGGTCTCGCCGCCGCATGGCAAAGGATGGAACGCACCTTTGGCAGCGCGGAAGCAATAGAGAGAGCCCTATTCAAGAGACTGCAGGATTTCCCAAAGATCAACCTTAAAGAAGTCCACAAGCTCCAAGACCTAAGTGATCTGCTCATGGAGCTGGAGCTCGCCAAAAGAGACCCTCGTCTGTCCGGGCTGTGCTATCTGGATTCAGCCCATGGAGTAAATCCAATCGTGGTGAAGCTGCCATACAGTCTGCAGGAGAAATGGGCAACGTCAGTCTCAAGGTACAAAAGAGTGAACGACGTCACCTTTCCCCCATTTATCCACTTCTGCAGATTCATTGACGAGCAGGCCCAGATGAGGAATGACCCCAGCCTCGACTTCCTAGAATCCAACACTTCGGCAGCTGCAGCAACTCCAGCATCAAGGTATGAAAGTGCTATACAAAAACGCAGAGACACTAAGAGAGCTGTGAGTGTTAGAAAGACCGAGCTACCATCACCCGCAATGCCCACAGACGAACAGAACACTGTCTCACCACAAGATAAGTCTTTCAATCGTGAATGTCCCATCCACAAAAAACCACACTCACTGACCAAGTGCAAGGGGTTTAGATCCAAAACCTTACAGGAGCGCAAGAAGATCCTCACTGAGCTTGGGATTTGCTTCAAATGCTGCGCATCACTTGAGCACATGGCCAAGGACTGTAAATCCACAGTCAAGTGTGGGGAGTGCCACAGCGAAAAGCACATTTCAGCCATGCATCCTACTCGGCTAGCTAGAGACACACCGGCTACAGTCACCACCGCTCCCGCTCCAAGTCATGGCGGGGAGCCACAGAATCAGACTGACACCGCCACAACTGTTTCCTGCTCATGCTCAGAGGTATGTGGAGAGGGCCGAATGGAGAAATGTTGTGCCCGAATATGCCTCATCAAGGTTTATCCCGAGGGACGCCCAGAAAAGGCAATGAAGGTGTATGCCATCATAGACGACCAAAGCAACCGGTCCCTGGCAGGAACCAAATTCTTTGAAGCCTTCGGAATTAGTGGACCATCAGAACCCTACACCTTGAACACCTGCTCAGGCCGCATAGAGACTAACGGCAGAAGAGCCCGGGGATTCATTGCTTCTCCTATCAATGGGAAGACTGAAATACCTCTACCAACGCTCGTTGAATGTGACCAAATACCCAGCCACAGGAGTGAAATTCCTACCCCAGAAGCTGCACTTCATCAACCACACCTGAAACACCTCGCGAGCGTTATCCCACCTATAGACAACAACGCGGAGATTCTACTCCTGCTCGGCAGAGACAACCTGAGGGTACACAAGGTGCGACAACAGTGCAACGGACCTGACTATGCACCATACGCCCAGAGACTGGACTTGGGATGGGTAGTCATAGGAAATGTGTGTGTTGATCGATCAGAAATCGACTCCTTCAGGACCTACGTGCATGGAGATGGGCGCACAACCTGCCTAAGACCATGTCCTCATCACTATGAAGTGAAGGAGAAGCCCCCAGACTCAATACAGCTACCCGACGTCGCTTCTTCCCTGCGTACCGACAACTTAGGAAGATCAGTCTTTCACACGACCAAGGACGACGATAAGGTAGCCTTGTCAGTGGAGGACAGAGAGTTCATCGAGATAATGGACCGTACGTTCTCTAAAGACGAAACCAACCACTGGGTCTCTCCACTACCCTTCCGATCCACCAGGGTAAGACTCCCAAACAACCGAGACCAAGCTCAGACCAGATTTAACTCTCTGCAGCGTTCAATGAACAACAAGCCTGAGATGAGGGAACATATCGTGGCCTTCATGGACAAGATATTTCGCAACAACCACGCGGAACCCGCTCCATCCTTAAGGAAGAATGAAGAGTGCTGGTATCTGCCTTCATTTGGTGTATACCACCCACGGAAACCGAACCAGATCAGGGTTGTCTTTGACTCCAGCGCCAAACATGGAGGCGTATCCCTTAACGATGTTCTCCTCACCGGCCCCAACCTAACAAACAACTTAGTAGGAGTGTTGCTGAGGTTCAGAAAAGAACTTGTCGCTATCACTGCTGATATCGAACAGATGTTCCACTGTTTCCTAGTCAGGGAGGATCACCGGAACTTCCTCAGATTTCTGTGGTACAAGGACAATGACACCAATAAAGAGATGGTGGAATATCGAATGAGGGTCCACGTTTTCGGGAACAGCCCTTCACCCGCAGTAGCAACCTATGGTCTCCGAAGAACCGCGTCAGAGGGAGAGTCCGAGTATGGCACAGATGCGAGAGACTTTGTTGAAAAAGACTTTTACGTAGATGACGGGCTCAAATCACTACCCACCGAAGAAGCAGCCATTGATTTGCTCAAAAGGACCCAAAGTATGCTGGCCCAGGCAAAACTTAGGCTACACAAAATCGCTTCAAACAGCCCGGCCGTAATGAGAGCCTTTGACTCGGGCGACCACGCCCCTGGATTCAAGGACATTGACTTGGGGCTAGACAGCCCACCCGTGCAGAGGAGCCTCGGCATCAGATGGGATCTCGCAGCCGACTCCTTCGGATTTCAAGTAAATTGCTCAGACAAACCGTTCACGAAACGTGGCGTCCTTTCCATAGTGAACAGCTTATTCGACCCACTCGGATTCGTAGCGCCTATCACTATACAAGGCAAATCCTTGTTGAGACAATTCTCTGAAACCGTCAAGGATTGGGATACCCCACTCCCTTCCGACAAAGAGCAAAAATGGGAAGCTTGGAAACAGTCGTTATGCGGATTGAACAACATTCACATCCCGAGATGTTACACCAAAATCTCCCTTGCCTCTAGCGGAAGGAAAGAACTCCACGTCTTCTCAGACGCCTCCACTGAAGCCATAGCAGCGGTTGCATACCTGAAGGTGATGGACGCCAACGGACAAAGCTACGTTGGATTGGTATTCGGCAAGGCGAAGCTAGCCCCGAGGCCCGACCATACCATTCCCAGGCTTGAACTCTGTGGAGCCGTCTTGGCAGTGGAAATTGCTGACTTCGTACTACAAGAACTGTGTATCGAAATGGATGAGGTCCACTTCTACACTGACAGCAAGGTCGTTTTGGGTTACATCTACAATCAATCAAGACGATTCTATGTGTATGTCAGTAACCGCATCGAAAGGATCAGGAGGTCCTCCAAACCAGAACAATGGCGTTACGTACCATCGGAGCTGAATCCAGCAGATCATGCAACTAGACCCATGTCTATATCTTCCTTTGCTAACTCTTCTTGGCTTACAGGTCCAGAGTTCCTGCTGAGACAGTCGGAGGAAGGTGTCCAGGAAAACTTCAGCATCCTAGATCCAGATAACGATCCAGATGTCCGAACTGAAGTCAACACCATGGCCACCAGTGCAGAGGAAGCTTCCAACCTCGGCTGCCAACGTTTTGAACGTTTCTCCAGCTGGACAAGACTCGTCCGGACTGTCGCCAGGTTAGTGCACATCGCCAGATGCTATCGTACAGACCTAAAAAACAGAGACTGTCATCGCTGGCATGTGTGCCACAAACCCCTTTCTGCTGAGGACATCTCCCATGGTGAGTCCCTCATAATACGCCACCTCCAACAGAGCGAATTCGCCACCGAATGGAACTGTTTACACAACAAACAGCAGATTCCACTAAGAAGCCCTCTAGCCAATCTAAACCCGATTATGGACAGTTTTGGCTTACTTAGAGTCGGCGGTCGTTTAAATCAGGCTCGTTTCGGAGTCGCAGAACAAAATCCTCTCATCATTCCCAACAAACACCACGTTACAGTCTTGCTGATCCGACATCACCATGAAAGGACTGAACACCAAGGCAGACAGATCACAGAGGGCGCCGTACGGTCGGCAGGCCTTTGGATCATTGGAATGAAGAGACGTGTAGCACAAATACTCCATGATTGTGTGCATTGTCGCAAAACGAGAGGAAGGCAACTGTGCCAACAAATGGCTGATCTGCCTGCAGACAGACTTTCTACGGAACCACCTTTCACCTACGTGGGCCTAGACGTGTTCGGACCATGGATGGTATCTTCACGCAGAGCTCGTAGCAGCCGAGCAGACAATAAGCGGTGGGCTGTGCTATTCACCTGCATGAGTGTTCGAGCCGTTCACATTGAGGTGTTAGAATCCATGGATACTTCCTGCCTGATCAATGCCTTAAGGAGGTTCTTTGCCATTAGAGGACCAGTAAAGCAGCTGAGGTCCGACCGTGGCAGCAACTTCGTCGGTGCATGTAAAGAGCTGAACATCGACACCAAGCCAATCCAAGACCAGCTAGCAGACAAGGGTTGCACCTGGATCTTCAATTCTCCTCACAGTTCTCACATGGGAGGCTCCTGGGAGAGGATGATCGGGATCTCACGCAACATCCTGAACTCCATGCTAAAGGACGTTAACTCCTCAAGACTCACGCACGAGACTCTAGTCACTCTTTTAGCCGATGTCTCAGCCATCATAAATTCGAGACCCCTCGTGCCGGTGACAATGGATCCAGAGGTACCAGCCATGCTGACTCCCACCATCCTTCTTACTCAAAAAATTGACAACGCGGTAATTCCCAGCGGAGACTTCACTCACGCCAACACCTACCAAAGAAACGAGTCCAATATTTGGCCGACTACTTCTGGAATCGATGGAGAAAGGAATACCTCACCGTTCTTCAAGGAAGAAGGAAGTGGCGACATCCCAAGCCGAATATCAAGGAAGGAGACCTGGTCCTTATGAAAGATCAGACCACTGAAAGAACTGACTGGCCTCTGGGACTTGTTACTAAGACACTACCTAGCCAGGACGGCAATGTGCGGAAGGTGGAGCTAAGGGTCTTCAGGAAAGGTGAGACGAAGACCTTTGCAAGGCTGATCCACGAACTCATTCTGCTGTTGCCCGCAGAGAGCGCCACTACGGGATGAACGCTTCCGGACCTGAACTTTAGCCGTTTTTCTTCTCATTTTTGGTTTTTTGAATTTGAATTGTTGTATTTAACATGCCCTTCGTTTTAGGTATTGTTATGGACTAATAGTGGAATCCCCAAAGTGAATTCCAGACGGGGAGTGTGCAGTTTCAATCCTGTTTTATAGTTTAATCTGATTATATCTCTGATGCTTATCTCTGCTGCCACCTGCTGGCCAGACCTTTCAATTCTTTCTGCCTTTCCTTGTCCAGCCTATGGGGGTGTGGCTCCTGCACGTGCTGTTTGTCTCTTCCTGTTTTGCCCAGTCATTAGGAGACATTTTCTACTGGAGAGAGTTCGATCTTCATAGAGCTGGAGAAGCAAAGTTTTTGACCCACAAGTAGTGACTGCAGAGACAAGCTTCATACAAGATTTCAATGCCATGTTTTGGATCATTCATCTATGGAATAAACCAGCATTGTTTTCATCCTAACGTGTGTACGCTTATCTGAGACGCTGCTCCGGGTCCTGTCTGCCCCTCTTATTGGAAGTACAAAGGTAAGAAAGAACTCTCACCCCATTATACAACCAGCATGCCTTTATCGCCTTTAAGTGGGAACAGAACAACCGGAGTCCGAGACTGTGCAGGCTCAGACACACCGAGAGTCAACACCGGAAAGTGGGGGACTCCAGATTCTCCAGCTACCCAGTGCCAGGGACACAGCAACATATAGAATCCATAAACACTGACTTTCCGGGTGGGGTGGGAAAGTGAAGGACTCGAGTTGCCTGTCATACTGGTAGACGAAGACAGAGACAGGGCCGGCAGCCTAGCTGAAGCAACTGCAGGGCCACTACGCAAACACAGTGAGGAAGCCAATATGACCCGGCCGGGTGAGAAATACCCTGAACTGCTCTCCAGACTCCAGGGACAGCTTGTAACAACTGCTTCAACTACAGTAAACAGACTGAAAAACGGATATCGGGGGTCTGTGTGTGTTAATTATGAGGGGCACTGCAGCCGCAGCTTAGACTGCTGCCCTCTGACTGCCGGGCCCCCTCCATTTTCCCTGAGTCCAGCTTCCTCCCAGTGATGACTTGGGAGGAGGAGGACTCCCCCTCCTGGAGTGGTCCACCCACCTGCTTAAAAGCCACTGCCCAAAAGCATCCGGCACTCTCTTTTGCACCCGGACCTGTTTACAACCCTCCCTCCCTGTTTTTGTATCATGAGGTTGTTTGTAAAGTCGCAGTGGCGGAAAAGGGGTAGCTATCCGGTGGTAAGAAACCCGCAACGGAAGGCCGAAGGTGGTAATTCTTCCCGAACCCTTGTTTGGTGGGCAGTTTGCCCGTTTAAAAGAGCTGCGACCCTGTTTATGCCAATGTGTGGTAAAAAGATGAGAGCGTTACCTCTCCAAAATAAAGTTGGTTAAAAGAAACATTTCTCTGACTCACCGTAGGCCCGTGGACTCTGGTTTAGACAGGCTGTAGCTCCTTTCTCCTTGTCACGGGTGGGTCGCGCCTGTCGGTAGTGGGCCCGGTTGAGTGCAGATCAAAAGTTGAAGACGTCTTGTAGGAACAGATTAAAGGGGTTAATTTATTTGTGACGCCACCTATGAGTAGTTCGGTAATCGTTACCGACGCTGCGGAACCTCCGGGGGATGGATAGCAGCAAGATGGAACGCTCCCCACAGGCTGAGCGGTGATCCCCGGAGGCTGGAGCTGCTTAAGATGTTGTGCGGCAGCTGCGGTTACCTTGTGTGCGGACGGATGCAATCATAAGGAAGCACGGACACTGAAAGTCTCTGTAACGGGTCTTTACTGTAACCAGCAGGCAGTACATGGTATACAGTTAACGGGCAGTAGACCGGGTGGACTCAGCAGTTATAGGTGTCCCTCAGAGATCCGTAGTGTTCCTCCATTCTAGCTAAGTGGTTGCCATTGTCGCCCAGGAATACCAGGTCAGGTACGGGGAGGCTGCTTCAATCCCTATCCAAGATGTACGTTATGGATGTTCTGGGGAGCCTTGGGTCCCTCGGTGGGTACACCGCTGGTTAGACGACTGGAAGTTGGCTGGTGGTGGGGTGCTCCTGTAAAGCTGCTCCTCCACGCTTCTGGTTTGCGTAGCAGAGGTGAACTGCTGCCAGCTTTGGTACCAGTGAACCGGCTGTAGTTTGGGCATGGGGGTCTTTTGGAACCCGTGGTTGGTGATGCCGGATCCCGGTTGTTGAGGCCTCAGGTGCTAACACCCGACCGGTGACGGCCCAGGGGCTGCACGGGGTGCGGAGCCCCCGCTCCTCTCCAAGTTCAAGTCTCTCTTGTCTAGACTCGACCCTTTCTCTTACTGATCTAGACTAACTGTACTTCTCCTACACTACCCTTGCACTCCGCCCACCAGGACCTTGGATTGGCCCTCTATGTTAAGTGATGCATGCAGGGTTTTGGATCTCTAAGTTAACCGGATAACTGCTGGGTCAGAGAATATTGCTGCTGCATTTATGGCTGCAATACCCTCCTGTGACGCACTCGTTGCGGGGTGCCACACGTTGATGCCGCGTCACTTTCTGGGAGGCGGGGTTTTGGTTGGGTCTCGGCAGTCTGTCTATTGTCCTGTGCCCAGCAACTGAATCCCACCTGCAGAGCTGAAGACTGCTTTTCTCACACACTGGCTGGAGGAGCTGCAGCAGCAGAGTAAGTGTACCACATCCAGCACCAGGACATCCAGCACTGACTGGAGAGAGCTGCAGAAAAGTAAGTGACTGTGTGAATCACAATCCCCTGCAAAGCCCCATCCAAACCATCCCTCCTGCCCTGGGGACCCTCCAGCCCTACCCAAGGAGGGCTTACCATCCACGCTGCCCCAAGTCACCGTCCCCAGCAGGAATACAGCAGCGGTTGTTCTATTAACCACATACCCCAGGTGGCGTCACGACAAATCCCCTGTAAATATACCTCTTTTTGGACTGATCCCAGGCCATGGGACCGGGTCACAACTATCATGATATCCCCAGTGAGACAACACCGACCTGGTTCCCGAGTACCCCATAGCCTGGGGGTGCATCAGTTGGAGCCAGATTGATGATGAGTATGGTTTGTCACTCATTAAGTGCATGCCTCAGATACTGCAAGCTGTTATTAAAGCCAGAGGTGGTGCAACAAAATAGTAGTGATGTATTGGAGTGTTCTTTTGTGTGTTTGTGTGGCGCCCCGCAACGAGTGCGTCACAGGAAGGTATTGAATCCCTGACTGAAGATGTAATATCTTCCGTCTCAGTGATGAAATGGTTAAATCCAGAGCTCCATATACCACATGCATCACTTAGAGGTAGTGGGCCAATCAGGTCCTGGTGGGAGGAGTGTAAGGTGTAGTGTGTGGGGGAAGTTAGAGAAGAGTAGGAGTTGGTGTGAGGAGTTGAAGAACAGAGGAAGGAGAGGAAGGAGCAAGGATCTGCACAGTGCTGTACAGCCCTGAGAAAGCAACTTAACCGGCAGGGCACCATCAACCGGTGACCCAGACCGAAAAACGGGCAACAAAGCAAATAAGCAACGGGTTAAATGACACCCATGCCCAATCTCACCGGACATCGGGTCCGAGGCAAACAGATGTCTACCACTGTTCTGCAAAACCGGAGTGACGGAGCAGCTTCTTAGGAGCACCTCACTACAGCCGCAACCTAGCAGTCTTACCAGCAGAGTACCTACCATTGGGATACAGGACCTTCACAGCTGTTTCGCGTCCCGGCTAAGGATTCCAATAGAATTTTCCCCAGTACCCTGAACTGGTGCACTAAGGTAGCAACGGTAGTAAGATAGGACAGTTAGTAACAGAGGAACACCGTGGAGCTCTGGACTGAGGCTGTTCATTACTGGGACCACCCGGTCCGTTACCTGACAAACTGTATACCGTGTACCGCACCGAACTTACAGTAAAGACCCGTTACAGAGGAGCATTGTGTCAGTGCATTTCTTCCAGAACTGTTATTAACCTTGCTCATAAACGAACGAGCTGACGTATTCCATCCAGTACAGCTCCTGGCCTCGGGGACCCCTGCTCATCCTGTGGGGAGCATTCCACCTTGCTGCCGCACATCCCCCGGAGGCCCAAGCAGCGCCGGTGCCATCACCGGATACCCACAGGTGGCGTCACGACAATCAAGACTTATCCCAACCCTTTATTCCCTTTTTATTTGACCACCGGGCCCCACAGCCTCAGGCGCGGAACCGTGACAAGTGAAGCAACGCCTGAGACCTGAATCCGGCAACGGTGAGTCATTTGTTTTTCATGAGTCCATAATTTTTTCCCTCTGCTTCGTCTGAAAAAAATTACCCTTACCGACTACCGCACTATTTATATTGATTTCTTTTAGTGATTTGTGGTGCCCCGCAACGAGTGCGTCACAGGAGGGTATTGCAGCCATAAATGCAGCAGCAATATTCTCTGACCCAGCAGTCATCTGGTTAACTCAGAGATCCATACTCTGCATGCCTCACTTAGCATAGAGGGCCAATCAAGGTCCTGGTGGGCGGAATGCAAGAGTAGTGTGTAGTGGAAGTTTAGTCCAGGCTTAGAGAGTTCTAGTCTCGGGTCTGGAGAAGTAACAGCAACTCAGAAGACCCCTGCAGACTCCCAGCTCTGCAACCTAGGAGAGGGGGTTGCACAGCCGGTGCAGCCCCCTGGCCATCTTCTACCGGCCATCTCCCTACCAATTACGGGCATCAAAGAAACGGGTTCCCAAAGACTCCCGTGCCCTTATACAGCTGGTTTGCTGGTACCGAAGCTAGCAGCAGTTCAGCTCTGCTATGCGAACCAGAGGCGTGGAGGAGCAGCTTTCCAGGAGCACCCCACCACCAGCCAATTCCCGTCGTCTAACCAGCGGTGTACCCACCAAGGGACCCAAGGCTCCCCAAAGCATCCATCATGAATGCTTTGGATAGGGCATTCAAGCAGCCTCCCTGTACCCGACCTGGTATTCCTGGGTGACAACGGCAACCTACTTAGTTAGAATGGAGGAACACCGCGGATCTCTGAGGGACACCTATCACTGCTGAGTCCACCCAGTCTGCTATCTACACACTGTATGCCATGAACTGCCTGCTGGTTACAGTAAAGACCCAATACAGAGACTTACAGTGTCCGTGCTTCCTTATGACTACGTCCGTCTGCACACAAGGTAACCGCAGCTGCCGCACGACATCTTAAGCAGCTCCAGCCTCCGGGGATCACCGCTCAGCCTGTGGGGAGCGTTCCATCTTGCTGCTATCCATCGCCCGGAGGCCCCGCAGCGTCGGTAAGGATTACCGAAACACTCATAGGTGGTGTCACAACAAATTAACCCCTTAATCTGTTCCACTAAGACGTCTCTCTCTTTTGATCTGCATTCAACCGGGCCCCACTACCGGCAGGTGCAGTCCACCCGTGTCAAGGAGGAAGGAGCTACAGCCTGTCTAAACCAGAGTCCACGGTGAGTCAGAACTTGGCGTCACGAACAGGATACGAGCAGGCCCGTTCCCTAATGGGTATAATGTGCTTTAAAATGACTTTAATGTCTACAATTTGGACTTTGTTCATCCCTAAAAGAACTTTCCCACCTTTTCACCATTGGGCCAAGATGGCGCCCAAGATGGCGTCCCCGCCATGAGGATCCGCCACGTGCAAGTTCAGGGGTGAGCCACCGCCCCTCATCGTGGGAGGGTTAAAGGCAAAGGCGCCAAACTCTTTGTCCGCCCTGATTGCTCGAATCAACCATGGGGGCGGATCCCAAAGACTATTCCCACGATTGGACTACAAAAGCCCAAAGGAAATGGGAGTGTCAGACAGACCGTTCTTCACCAGCTCTTCACCAGTACAGTTACCGGGTAGAGATGGGTGTGGCTCCTCCAAGCAAAATGGCCAGCTTAAGACTGAGAGACCTGATGCAAGAAGTGGAAGCCGAGGCCAGAGCAGCAATAGGCCATCCGGGTCCGGGTCCTGTCCTCAATATCAACGGCAGCCCCGACTTCTGGCAAGAAGCTCTGCAAGACCTCCGGGTACGGCTCCTAGAAACCGTAGAATGGACCATCCGCAGTTGGAGTGCGAGCTTGGGCAGCAGACTACATCATGCGATGCAGCAGAGACGCTCGGGTGCAACCACTCCAGGGCCGGACGACATCTCGAGTTTCAGCACCGCCTCGCCCACGCCGACCACTTGTCCAGCCTCGTCTCCAGAACCAATAGACTGTGTCATCCCGGTAGAGACCACCGCTTATCCTGCTCCAAAGCCTGGAACAGCGACCGTGTTTGAGCCGGAGCTTGCAACTTGTTCCACAGAAGAACCGCATACTTACCTGGTTCCACTTGCGGAACCTGTGACTAGTTTCACCACTACCGAGACTGTCGCCTGTTTCTCCCCTGATCCGGAGGCCTCCTCTGCAATTACCGAGGCCTACCTGGTGACCGGGATTGAAACACCACTTCCCGCTGCTACAGAAGAAGAGGCAGGCAGCCTGGAAGCCCTGCAAGACGACCTCGAGGAGAACCTTGCAGCACAGCCACCCATCGACCCAGAGGACCCCATTCCAAAATCTCCGTCAGCCGAGCAGCCCGATGTGGTCATCGAGGGAGAGATCGAGGATGATGACGACGAGACCCACAGCCCAGCTGAGGACCTCTACACCGGGTTCGCCTGGGGAGATACCAAGGATCCTTCTGCCGGGCGATCTGCTCGGGTACGCTGGTGGGGTGCCGCAGCAACATCTTCTCCGGTTCCGTTCAACCGGGTTCCGATCCAGACTGCCCACCAGACTCAAGCAGTTCAACAACCATCACGCCGTAATGACTTTATCCACACGCCGCACCGCTCCGACGAAGAAGTACGTCGCATCCGAAGGGAGGAGTGGCACGCTCGGCTGCGCGCCAACATGCAGGCTCGCGCTGAAGCCCCCCGCCAATCTCCATTGCCTGATGAGCTCCGTAAAACCGGACGGGTGAGCACCTTTAACTTATCCACCGGGTGGGAATTCGTAAGGGAGGAGGGTGTGTGTACAGAAGTGTTTGTGGGGCGCCGTGATGTGGAATCGCACCTACCACAAGGGCATCCTAACCGAGACTTATATAGAGGGGACATTGTAACCTATGAGCGATATGTATGCTGTGACGGGTGGTTCGCTATACGAGTCCGGAACACTGCCCTCCACAAGTGACTCTGTTGATTGAACTTTGCCAAGAGACTTCTTTCTGTTTTGCAAATAACACCACGACTTGGCGGCTACAGCCTGAACTTTTAAACTAAGGACAGCCGACCGCCCGCCGGGTCTGCGCAATGTGTTAACCTGTTCTATTTGCTTGCAACATCAAAGCGAATATTTACCTGTTTCTTTAATAAAAGTGTGAATTTTCATGTCTGTTATAAAAATATAAAAATCTCTTTGTAATGTTGGATAGTATGACACTTGGGGACAAGCGTATTTCACCAAGGGGGAGTGTGGCGCCCCGCAACAAGTGTGTCACAGGAGGGTATTGCAGCCATAAATGCAGCAGTAATATTCTCTGACCCAGCAGTCATCTGGTTAACTCAGAGATCCATACTCTGCATGCCTCACTTAGCATAGAGGGCCAATCAAGGTCCTGGTGGGCGGAGTGCAAGAGTAGCGTGTAGTGGAAGTTTAGTCCAGGCTTAGAGAGTTCTAGTCTCGGGTCTGGAGAAGTAACAGCAACTTAGAAGACCCCTGCAGACTCCCAGCTCTGCAACCTAGGAGAGGGTGTTGCACAGCCGGTGCAGCCCCCTGGCCACCTTCTACCGGCCATCTCCCTACCAATTACGGGCATCAAAGAAACGGGTTCCCAAAGACTCTCGTGCCCTTATACAGCCGGTTTGCTGGTACCGAAGCTAGCAGCAGTTCAGCTCTGCTATGCGAACCAGAGGCGTGGAGGAGCAGCTTTCCAGGAGCACCCCACCACCAGCCAAATTCCCGTCGTCTAACCAGCGGTGTACCCACCAAGGGACCCAAGGCTCCCCAAAACATCCATCACGTATACTTTGGATAGGGCATTCAAGCAGCCTCCCTGTACCCGATCTGGTATTCCTGGGCGACAACGGCAACTACTTAGTTAGTATGGAGGAACACCGCGGATCTCTGAGGGACACCTATCACTGCTGAGTCCACCCGGTCTGCTACCTACAACTGTATACCATGTACTGCCTGCTGGTTACAGTAAAGACCCGTTACAGAGACTTACAGTGTCCGTGCTTCCTTATGACTACGTCCGTCTGCACACAATTTAACCGCAGCTGCCGCACAACATCTTAAGCAGCTCCAGCCTCCGGGGATCACCGCTCAGCCTGTGGGGAGCGTTCCATCTTGCTGCTATCCATCCCCCGGAGGCCCCGCAGCGTCGGTAAGGATTACCGAAACACTCATAGGTGGCGTCACGACAAATTAACCCCTTAATCTGTTCCACTAAGACGTCTCTCTCTTTTGATCTGCATTTAACCGGGCCCCACTACCGGCAGGCGCGGTCCACCCGTGACAAGGAGGAAGGAGCTACAGCCTGTCTAAACCGGAGTCCCCGGCCACGGTGAATCAGATTCTTAAAGCCATAAAGTTGCCATGTGAAATTACTTTAGTTTTGTGCCATGTCTGTGATCTGCTTTTTTCTACAACATTAAACAACTGAATGAACATCCTCCGAGCCCGGGGATTCCATCATTTTTGCCAGGGGTTGTATATAGCAGGATGGAGACCTTTTATCCAGTAGGATGGGTGACATATATATATATATATAGCAGGATGGAGACCATATATACAGCAAAATGGGAGAACATATACATAGCAGGATGGGAGACAATATATGTAGCAGGATGGAGACCTTTTATACAGTAGAATGGAGGACACATACTGTATATAGCAGGATGGAGACCATATATATAGCATGATGGAGGACAAATATATAGCAGGATGGAGACCATATATACAGTAGGATGGATGACATACACCATATATAGCAGGATTGAGGATATATATATCAGGATGGAGACCATATATACAGCAGGATGGAGGACATATATATAGCAGAATGGGAGATCATATATGTAGCAAGATGGGGAATATCTATTATATAATCATTTAATGTTCTCTGTCTCTCATGGAAATCGCGCGCTGATTGGTTGAGTCCGGCCGGCTGGCCCGGCGGCTGACACCCGGGATCATCCTATGGCCGCACAGTCTGTCCCAGACTGTGCGGCCATAGGAAGGAGGAGCCGCACGATGCACACTCCCATTGCTCCCTGCACCCTGTGAGCCCCGACCCCGGCAGCCCCCAGTCCCCGGTGTCAGTGGGTGGCTCGTGGCGGGGGTTAGTGATGTGAGGCTGCGGTGGGAGTCCACTGCGCGCCCGCTAGTGGCCACCATCTTTTGTTCCCTTTCTGTCTGCATACAGAAATTGCGCGCTAGCACTGATTGGTCCGCCCGGCCGGGCTCAACCAATTAACGCTGCCGAAGGAACACCACGAGTGATCCCGGAGGGCCCACGGAGTGACCCGGTGGAGGAACCCGGCGAGGGAGAGACTTTGTGTGACCAGATTGAGATGGCAGAAGGTGGCAGAGAACGTCCCCACATCCAAGACACCCAGCGGGGTGTGCTGCGGCTGCTACCCAAGCAGATGACACGGGCCCAGGAGGAGCATCGGACCCGGATCCATATTGACACTGAACACCGTCGAAGTTATGAGACTCTGTCTATACAACCCGGCTGGGTTGGAGTGCTACGTGATCGTGCAGAGAGCGAAGCCGAATGCCATATCGCGACCCTGGGTTATGTGACTATCCCACAAGCTGCACCGCACCCTGCAAGGAAGGAGGCCGACCCGCTCGGAGCAATGGAACAGCACTGGTTACCCCTACCGGAGCCCCTGATACCGCCACCGACCACTACTGAGGTGAGAGGGGAGCAGCTCTGTTGCTGGTGGGAGCGAGATAAAGACTGTGACGATCTAATGGGCTTCTTAGGAAATCCCGCTGGTGAAGTAGGCCCTGCAGAGCTGATCACCCGGGAGGAGTACATCTGCAGATGTGTAAGAAAGTGGGAGAGAGAGGCGATAGAACGGCAGGTGCAAAAACAGGTTATGATAGCCCGTGCTAAGGAAGCTAAGAACGTAGCCCAAAGAGATAAAAAGGTACAAAGATCCCCACGGCACGAGGGCAAGATAGTGAAGGTCATAGAAGAGAGAGGATTCGCTTTTGCACGTGAGCCTGGTACCAGATGTGACATTTTCATTAATAAAAGAGAGGTGGAAGAGCAATTGCCATCAGACCATCCAGACAGGCAAGTGGAAGTAGGAGAATGGGTGTCATACCATATTGTTCAAGGTGAGTGTGCCCCATACGGCATTAAAGTAAAAAGACTATGCTTGGATACCGCAGAAGTGGATGACATGCCCGCACTAGAGTACCCTGCGTCCATTGATGATCCTGAAATAACGAGCTACACGGATGTGGCAGTGAACACTGATCCTGTTACCATCCTAGAGACTGTTGCACCAAAGAAGGATGCTATAACTCAGACACCAGAAAGTTACCTACTAGTGACTGCACTACAGAACCTGGAGGTTTACCCAAGAAGAAGACCATCGCTGATCTTACCCTGGAAACAGCAGACCAAAGAATGAAGACACGGGTTCTGCATCCAGGAAGACAAGAAGAGGAAACCGTAAGTGTGAATGAGGTGTTTTCCTTATTGACCCCATCCCATACCTGAATGAATGCTAGCATACCCCTGTCTGTCTTATATGTGTTATTGACATTGGCTACCATGAACAATGAGCTGGTACGAACTTGAACTGTATATTGTTGAGCACCTTAGTGTGCTCCCCTTTGGTTTTAAGACCAGTTTTGCACATGAGAGATGGTGCAAGTGACTGTTTGAACTTTGAATCGTGAATTTTGCACTTTGAACTGCTTTTTGAGAATTTTGAAACTTTTTGCACTTTCGAAAGAAGAAAAGAATGTTTTTATACTTTTGATACAAAGTAGTGTTTTATAGAAAAAGAAAGTAAATGCTTTGTAGCATTAGACCCCGTAGAGGTCCAGAAGGGTAATGACGTAGGTATACCCATGCACTTGTTTATAGTTAAAGTAACGTTTAAGAAGAATCGAACCTCCCGGATGGGAAGAAACCAAGAATACTTAATGTTAAATGTTGTTATAAAATAAAATGTTTTCAGGGGGATCCATGACGGGCAGCGTGGGGACGCGCTAGTTAACTCCGGGAGAGTGTGGCGCCCCTGCGTCCAGGAGGCCACAAAAGGGAACTGCAGCCAGACAGGTAGGACAACTGTTGCACAACAACACCCTCACAGCCCACATAACCCACGTGCAGTAGATGGTAGCATCCAGCCCTAAGATTGGTGACTCTAGGCAAACGAGGGGTGGTGGATTTGGAGGAGTGGGTTGGGCACACCCGTAGTCAGGTGACTTGACAGTAGAAATAGTGAGGGGGAGGAGGAAGGAGTTCAGTAGGCCCAGGGTGCCGAGCTGTAAAGACCAAGAGCAGCAAAGACAGAGACCAGAAGCTGAGGAACACGGCAAGGCCGGAAGACAGCGGAAGGTTGAGCTAAGCTGAGCAGGAAAAAAACTCACATGTCCTGAGAGTGTAAGGTGTAGGAGCGCAGAATCTGTACCGAGCCAGCGTGAGCCGGAGGAGAGAGAAAGCACGTCCGAAGCCAATACCACCAGGAGTGTGAGGAGGAGGAGAGGGACGGTGATACCCGGGCCCTAGACTTACAGCTGAAGCAACCGACTGCAGGCGGAGTAGCCCTCCTATGATATCGAGAGACGCAGAGAGAAAGAGCCTGGTAGAGCCTCACACCTGAGGACTGCTGGAGGTTGGGTTGAGTAGAGTGTCAGCTCTAGAGGGGACCGTAGTTTACCCGGCATTCCCAGACACCGACGGGGGACAACAGCTACACGTTAGGGTCCCTACCCCAAAGGACAGGCAGCTCAGTGACAAACAGGAGGACCCACAGGGGCCCGAGTCACCGCCATACTGTCTGGAGACGCACAACCAAGCGAACCGAGAACGCTAACAGCCCGGAAAGGACACAGAGATAGTGTGAGGGGTCACAGAGAGAGACCTGGCTGCAGAGATTAAGGGAACCCCGGAGGGGAGAGTGAGCCCGTGTACTTGAACTGAACTGAGACTTGTAAAGAACTGTAACCAAATGTGAGCTGTATTGCAAAGCTTTGAGAGTAAACACGGAAAACCCTGAATCTGCTTCCCTTGTGTCTCTGCATGAAAGCTATTCCCTCCATACAGGATGCAGAAAGCCCTCCACCTGCAGAGCTACAGCACAGCCTGTCAGCACCAGCATTGAGGAGAGATTCCTGCAGCGTCTGCACAGTAAGTGTACTGAACATCCCACCATACTTAACCCTTACTGCCCCGGGGAATACAGTTCTACCCACTGGAACTATCCCATCTAAGCTGCTATTCCATCATCCCCGCATACAGTGGGTGGCGTCACGACTGACAATCCCCTGTAAATATTTCCCCTTTTATTGCCGAGCCCGGGACATGGTCCGGACCAGGACCACCCGTGACTTCCCAAATAGCAGAACCGGTCCCAGTGGACCCGACATGTGAGTCTGCTCCTTTCTCCCCCTGCCTGTGCCGCTTCGTCCTCCTCCCCCCTGCTGCTTCTTTCTCCGTCCTCCTCCCCCTGCCGCTCCATCCTCTCCCTGCCTGTGCCAATCTGTCCTCCCCCTGCCTGTGCCACTCCATCTTCTGTCCTCCCCCTTCCTGTGCTGCTCCATCCTCCCCCACCCGCCGCTTTGTCCTCCATCCTCCTCCCCCCCACCGCTCTGTGCTCCGTCCTCCCCCTGCTGCTACATACTCCCCCTGCCTGTGCCACTCTGTCCTCCCCCACCCCACCGCTTCCTCCTCCTTCCTTTGTCCTCCTCCCCTCCGCCACTCAATCCTCTGTCCTCCCCCTGCCTGTGAAGCTCCATCCTCCCCCACCCCACCGCTTCCTCCTCCTTCCTTTGTCCTCCTCCCCTCCATCCTCCCCCTGCCTGTGCTGCTCCGTCCTCCTCCCCCCCGCCACTCTGTGCTCCGTCCTCCCCCTGCCTGTGCCGCTCCATCCTCCCCCACCCCACCGCTTCCTCCTTCCTTTGTCCTCCGCCACTCCATCCTCGGTCCTTCCCCTGCCTGTGCTGCTCTGGCCTCCCCCACCCCGCCGCTTCGTCCTCCATCCTCCTCCCCCGCCGCTTTGCGCTCCGTCCTCCCATTGCCTGTGCCACTCCATCCTCCCCCACCCCGCCGCTACCTCCTCCGTCCTCCCTCCTCCCCCTACCACTTCGTCCTCCCCCTACCTGTGCCCCTCCATCCTCCTCCCCCCTGCCACGCCATCCTCCCCCCGCCGCTCCGTCCTCAAAGTCTCTCCCTATTCAGCCCTCACAGTCACCGCCTTCCCCATGCAATCCCTATTTCTATATTCTAGAATACCCGATGCGTTAGAATCGGGCCACCATCTAGTTAATATATAAGGAAGGAGAGGAGGAAATTCATCAGACTTTATAGGTTTTATAATGCTACATGCGGCCCATACATCTTACCAAAATGCACGGGAAGGGGGGCCCCAAGTCCAGATTTCGCACCGGGGCCCATTAGATTCTAGTTACGCCACTGGTTGTGGGGTTAGATAGGGAGTAGAGGCGAGTGAGGATGAGGTATAGTATACAGTTTTGGCCAAAAGTATTGACACCCCTGCAATTCTGTCAGATAATACTGAAAATGATTGCAATTCCAAATTCTTTGGTATTATTATCTTCATTTAATTTGTCTTCAATGAAAAAACACAAAAGAGAATGAAGCAAAAAGCAAAACATTGATCATTTCACACAAAACTCCAAAAATGGGCCAGACAAAAGTATTGGCACCCTCAGCCTAATACTTGGTTGCACAACCTTTAGCCAAAATAACTGCGATCACCCGCTTCCGGTAACCATCAATGAGTTTCTTACAATGCTCTGCTGGAATTTTAGACCATTCTTCTTTGGCAAACTGCTCCAGGTCCCTGATATTTGAAGGTGTGCCTTCTCCAAACTGCCATTTTTAGATCTCTCCACAGGTGATCTATGGGATTCAGGTCTGGACTCATTGCTGCCACCTTAGAAGTCTCCAGTGCTTTCTCTCAAACCATTTTCTAGTGCTTTTTGAAGTGTGTTTTGGGTCATTGTCCTGCTGGAGGACCCATGACCTCTGAGGGAGACCCAGCTTTCTCACACTGGGCCCTACATTATGCTGCACAATGTGTTGGTAGTCTTCAGACTTCATAATGCCATGCACACGGTCAAGCAGTCCAGTGCCAGAGGCAGCAAAGCAACCCCAAAACATCAGGGAACCTCCGCCATGTTTGACTGTAGGGAGCGTGTTCTTTTCTTTGAATGCCTCTTTTTTTCTCCTGTAAACTCTATGTTGATGCCTTTGCCCATAAAGCTCTACTTTTGTCTTATCTGACCAGAGAACATTCTTCCAAAACGTTGTAGGCTTTCTCAGGTAAGTTTTGGCAAACTCCAGCCTGGCTTTTTTATGTCTCAGGGTAAGAAGTGGGGTCTTCCTGGGTCTCCTACCATACAGTCCCTTTTCATTCAGACGCCGACGGATAGTACGGGTTGACCCTGTTGTACACTCGGACTGCAGGGCAGCTTGAACTTGTTTGGATGTTAGTCGAGGTTCTTTATCCACCATCTGCACAATCTTGCGTTGAAATCTCTCGTCAAGTTTTCTTTTCCGTCCACATCTAGGGAGGTTAGCCACAGTGCCATGGGCTTTACACTTCTTGATGACACTGCGCACGGTAGACACAGGAACATTCAGGTCTTTGGAGATGGACTTGTAGCCTTGAGATTGCTCATGCTTCCTCACAATTTGGTTTCTCAAGTCCTCAGACAGTTCTTTGGTCTTCTTTCTTTTCTCCGTGCTCAATGTGGTACACACAAGGACACAGGACAGAGGTTGAGTCAACTTTAATCCATGTCAACTGGCTGCAAGTGTGATTTAGTTATTGCCAACACCTGTTAGGTGCCACAGGTAAGTTACAGGTGCTGTTAATTACAAAAATTAGAGATGCATCACATGATTTTTCTAACAGTGCCAATACTTTTGTCCATCCCCTTTTTTATGCTTGGTGGAATTATATCCAATTTGGCTTTAGGACAATTCTTTTTGTGTTTTTTTCATTGAAGACAAATTAAATCTAATATATAAAAGCCGAAGGCCACTTCCGTCACTTTGCCCAGCACTTCCGTCACTTTGTGATCGGCTAAGTGACGTCAGCGCTGCGCTACACCCGTCCAGGGTGGACCAACATGGCGGCCGTAAGCGGAGCGGGACTCAGCCAGCCCCGCCACGCTTACGGCCGCCTCTACACACACACATCAGCCGGTTGTCTCCCGCCCGCCACACATGCGGCCCCCCTGTGCCTTTTCCTGCCCCCCCGCGCCTTTTCCTGCCCCCCTGTTTCTCCCCCGCTCCTACGGCCCCCCCGCGGGTCCTCCTGCCCCCCCCGCGGCTCCTGCGGCCCCCCCGCGGCTCCTCCCGCCCCTCCGCGGCTCCTGCGGGCCCCCCGCGGCTCCTCCTGCCCCCCCACACCAGCTCCATTCTGCTCCCCCGCCGGCTCCATCCTGCCGCCCCCCGCCGGCTCCATCCCCCCCCCCCGCCGGCTCCATCCTGCCCCCCCCCCACACACCAGCTCCATCCTGCCCCCATGCCGGCTCCATCCTGCCCCCCCCCACCGGCACCATCCTGCCCCCCCCGCCTGCTCCATCCTGCCCCCCCCCCGCCGGCTCCATCCTGCCCCACCCCCCCGTCGGCTCCATCCTGCCCCCCCCCGGCTGCATCCTGCCCCCCCCTCGCTCTCCATCCTACCACCCCCCCCCCGCCGGCTCCATCCTAACCCCACCACCGCCTCCATCCTGCCCCCCCACACCACCTCCATTCTGCCCCCCCCGCCGGCTCCATCCTGTCCCCGCCACGCCGACTCCATTATGCCCCCCCGCCTGCTCCATCCTACCCCCCCACCTGCTCCATCCTGCCCCCCCCCACACCAGCTCCTACCTGCCCCCGCCTCCATCCTGCCCCCCCGCCAGCTCCATCCTGCCCCCCCCGCCACCTCTATCCTGCCCTGCTCGCTCCATCCTGCCCCCCCGCCACCATCCTGTCCTGCTCGCTCCATCCTGCCCCGCTCTCTCCATCCTGCCCCCCTGCCACCATCCTGCCCCGCCCCCCGCCACCATCCTGCCTCGCTCCCTCCATCCTGCCCCGCCGCCTCCATCCTAACCCGCCGCCTCCATCCTGCCTCGCCGGCTCCATCCTGCCCCGCCGCCTCCATCCTGTCCCCCCCCCGCTCCATCCTGCCCCCCTCGCTCCATCCTGCCACCACTCCACCCCCGTCACCATCCTGCCCCCCTAATCCATCCTGCCCCCCTGGCAGTTAGCGGTCATGTGACCAATCAGCTGAACGCTTTCCCAGGCAAAGACAGGTCCTAAAGCCCTGCAGGACCTAGAAGACGAAGGTGGAGCGAGCCGGCTAAACAGGTGAGTATCCTCACTGAGGATTTTTTTATTTTTTGGAGGGAGGGAGCTGAGTATTGCCATATACCATAGTGCTGCTATACATGTACTCTAATGTATCGCCATATACTATAGTGCTGCTATACATGTGCTATAAAATTCCACCATATACTATAGTGCAACTCTACATATACTGTAATATACTGCCATATACTATAGTGCTGCAATACATGTGCTGTAATGTATCGCCATACATTACAGCACTGTACCACCATATACCATAGCGCTGCTATACATGTACTGTAACGTACTGGCATATATCATAGCGCTGCTATACATGTGCTGTAATGTACCGCCCAGCGGCGTAGCTAGCCTGCTCTGGGCCCGGGGACGAGATCTGCACCCACGGCCCCCATGTGAAGAGCGGGGGGGGGGGGGGGGGGGTGCTGTCAGAGAATTCTCGTGCCACCCCAAGTGGCGTAGCAAGTGTTTGTGGCGCCCTGGGCGGTGGAAAAATTTGCCGCAGCTGCCGCCCCTAAGAATTGGGCCAAATGGCCACTCTCCTCCTGAACTCTCCATCCTTCTGCACTCCCCATGCTCTATCTTCCTGCACCCTCCATCCTCCTGCACCCTCCATCCTCCAGCACCCTCCATCCTTCAGCACTCTCCATCCTCCTGCATTCACCATCCTCCTGCGCTCCCTATCCACCTGCGCGCTCCATCCTTCTGTGTGCTCCATCCTCCTGCACTCTTCATCCTCTTGCGCTCTCTGTCCTCCTGCCATCCTTCTGTGTGCTCCATCCTCCTGCGCTCTTCATCCTCTTGCGCTCTCTGTCCTCCTGCGCTCTCTATCCTCCATCCTCCTGCACGCTGCATCCTTCTGCGCTCTCCATCCTCCTGCACTCCCCATCCACCATCCTGCAGCACCCTCCATCCTCCTGCACGCTCCATCCACCTGCGCTCTCCATCCTCCATCCTCTCTTGCATTCCCTGTCCTCCATCCTCCTGCACTCCCCATCCTCCTGCAGTCCCCATTCTTCTGCGCTCTCCATCCTCCTGCGCTCTCCATCCTCCTACGCTCTCTATCCTCCATCCTCCTGCGCTCTTCATCCTCCTGCGCTCTCCATCCTCTATTCCCTGCAGTGTCCATCCTCTATCCCCTGCAGTTTCCATCCTCTATCCCCTGCAGATCCCATCCTCTGTCCCCCTGCAGATCCCATCCTCTGTCCCCCTGCAGATCCCATCCTCTGTCCCCCTGCAGATCCCATCCTCTGTCCCCCTGCAGATCCCATCCTCTGTCCCCCTGCAGATCCCATCCTCTGTCCCCTGCAGATCCCATCCTCTGTCCCCCTCCAGATCCCATCCTCTGTCCCCCTGCAGATCCCATCCTCTGTCCCCCTGCAGATCCCATCCTCTGTCCCCCTGCAGATCCCATCCTCTGTCCCCTGCAGATCCCATCCTCTGTCCCCCTGCAGATCCCATCCTCTGTCCCCCTGCAGATCCCATCCTCTGTCCCCCTGCAGATCCCATCCTCTGTCCCCCTGCAGATCCCATCCTCTGTCCCCCTGCAGATCCCATCCTCCAGCCTCCCTGTATCCTTCATCACCCTTGCACAGCCTGACACCCTCAGCACCCCTCTCTCACACACCTCTTGGGGGGGCGTTGCAGACTTACCGCGGCTGCCGTGTGCGTCTGCTGTAAGGAGGAGGTGAGGAGGGGCGGGCAGACTGCAAGACAGGAAGTCCCGTCTGCGTCCTCCCTCCTCTCCGGCCAGCACGGCAGCCGGCTGGCAGCACGGGGCACGGTGGCCCCCCAGGGGGCGGACAATGGGCCCCTGATGTCGGGGGGGCCCGGGGCGCTCGCCCCCCCTGCCCCCCCGCTAGCTACGCTACTGGTACCGCCATATACTATAGTGCACCTGTACATATACTGTAATATATTGCCATATACTATAGTGCTGCTATACATGTGCTATTGACTCACCGCCGGCCCGTGGACTCCGGTTTAGACAGGCTGATGCTTCCTTCCTCCTTGTCACGGGTGGACCGTGCCTGCCGGTAGTGGGGCCCGGTTGAGTGCAGATCAAAAGTTGAAGACGTCTTGTAGGAACAGATTAAAGGGGTTAATTTATTCGTAACACCACCTATGAGTAGTTCGGTAATCGTTACCGACGCTGCGGAACCTCCGGGGGATGGACAGCAGCAAGATGGAATGCTCCCCACAGGCTGAGCGGTGATCCCCGGAGGCTGGAGCTGCTTAAGATGTTGTGCGGCAGCTGCGGTTACCTTGTGCGCTGACGGATTCAATCATAAGGAAGCACGGACACTGAAAGTCTCTGTAACGGGTCTTTACTGTAACCAGCAGGCAGTACATGGTATACAGTTAACGGGTAGTGGACAAGGTGGACTCAGCAGTGATGGTGTCCCTCAGAGATCCGTAGTGTTCCTCCATTCTAACTAGTTGGTTGCCAGTGTCGCCCAGGAATACCAGGTCGGGTACGGGGAGGCTGCTTTAATGCCCTATCCAAGATGTACATTATGGATGTTCTGGGGAGCCTTGGGTCCCTCAGTGGGTACACCGCTGGTTAGACGACTGGAATTTGGCGGGTGGTGGGGTGCTCCTGTGAAGCTGCTCCTCCACGCTTCTGGATCGCGTAGCAGAGGTGAACTGCTGCCAGCTTCGGTACCAGTGAACCGGCTGTGAGTTGGGCACCGGAGTCTTTTGGAACCCGTGGTTGGTGATGCCCGATCCCGGTTGTTGAGGCCTCAGGTGCTAACACCCGACCGGTGACGGCCCGGGGGCTGCACGAGGTGCAGAGCCCCCGCTCCTACTCCAAGTTCAAGTCTGTGTCTTGTCTAGACTCTCTGCAGACTCTCCCAGACTAACTAACTAAGTCTAAGTGTCTGTACTTCTCCTACACACTACCCTTGCACTCCGCCCACCAGGACCTTGGATTGGCCCTCTATATTAAGTGATGCATGCAGGGTTTCGGATCTCTAAATTAACCGGATAACTTCTGTGTCAGAGAATATTGCGGCTGCATTTATGGCTGCAATACCCTCCTGTGACGCACTCGTTGCGGGGCGCCACACTATACTGTACCGCCATATACCATAATGCTGCTATATCTAATATATAAAACCTGAAGGCTCACTTCCGTCACTTTAGCCAGCACTTCCGTCACTTTGTCATCGCCAAAGTGACGTCACCACAGCGCTACACCCGTCCAGGGTGGGCCAACATGCTGGCCATAAGCGGAGTGAGACTCAGGCAGCCCTGCCACGCTTACGGCCTCCCCTACACTGCCTAAAACACACATCACGGGTGGGATACGACCGCCGTGATGTGTGCAGCCTGGAGGAGCAGAGGTGTGCCGAACGGTCATGTCGCCGCTCCAGCCTCCTCTCTCCTCACCCCTCCAGCCGCATTTTTCCTCACCCCTCCTGCCTCACCTTTCCTCACCCCTCCAGCGCCACCTCTCCTCACCCCTCCAGCCTCCGGCCACATCATACTCTGCTATCCACAGAGCCGCCTGTATACTCTGCTACCCTCAGAGCCCCCTGTATACTCTGCTACCCACAGAGCTGCCTTTATAATCTGCTACCCTCAGAGCCCCCTGTATACTCTGCTACCCACAGAGCTGCCTTTATAATCTGCTACCCTCAGAGCCCCCTGTATACTCTGCTACCCACAGAGCTGCCTTTATAATCTGCTACCCTCAGAGCCCCCTGTATACTCTGCTACCCACTGACCCGCCTGTATACACACAATTCATTTCACCGCGCTCCCGATGCAATTGCATCGGGTCCCTGACCACTGCACTCTACCCCGACCACTGCACTCTGCCCTAAAGCAGACTATGAGCCACTGAGCCTCCGTATACTCTGCTAACCACTCAGCCGCTGTATAGTCTGCTAACCACTGAGCATAACCATAGGCTAGAATACCCGATTCTTTAGAATCGGGCCGCCATCTAGTGAAGATAATAATAGCAAAGAATTTGTTGATTGCAATCATTTTCAGGAAGAAACTGAGTATTATCTGACAGAATTGCAGGGGTGTCAATACTTTTGGCCATGACTGTACGTCCGTCTGTGTGGTGGCTGTGGAGGACTCACTGAGTAACTCCATGATTGTATATAAACATGAGACCTTGGCGGAAAGTAGGAATATGTGAAAATGGTACAACTGCAGCTAGATGGCGCTGTCTTACTATGGATTTGAATATACTGTCCATTGTATACACTCTCTATATACTGTCCATTGTATACACTCTCTATATACTGTCCATTGTATACACTCTCTATATACTGTCCATTGTATACACTCTCTATATACTGTCCATTGTATACACTCTCTATATACTGTCCATTGTATACACTCTCTATATACTGTCCATTGTATACACTCTCTATATACTTTCCATTGTATACACTCTCTATATACTGTCCATTGTATACACTCTCTATATACTGTCCAATGTATACACTCTCTATATACTGTCCATTGTATACACTCTCTATATACTGTCCATTGTATACACTCTCTATATACTGTCCATTGTATACACTCTATATATACTGTCCATTGTATACACTCTCTATATACTGTCCATTGTATACACTCTCTATATACTGTCCATTGTATACACTCTCTATATACTGTCCAATGTATACACTCTCTATATACTGTCCATTGTATACACTCTCTATATACTGTCCATTGTATACACTCTCTATATACTGTCCATTGTATACACTCTCTATATACTGTCCATTGTATACACTCTCTATATACTGTCCATTGTATACACTCTCTATACACTGTCCATTGTATACACTCTCTATATACTGTCCATTGTATACACTCTCTATATACTGTCCATTGTATACACTCTCTATATACTGTCCATTGTATACACTCTCTATATACTGTCCATTGTATACACTCTCTATATACTGTTTATTGTATACACTCTCTATATACTGTCCATTGTATACACTCTCTATATACTGTCCATTGTATACACTCTCTATATACTGTCCATTGTATACACTCTCTATATACTGTCCATTGTATACACTATATACTGTCCATTGTATACGCTCTCTATATACTGTCCATTGTATACACTCTCTATATACTGTTTATTGTATACACTCTCTATATACTGTCCATTGTATACACTCTCTATATACTGTCCATTGTATACACTCTCTATATACTGTTTATTGTATACACTCTCTATATACTGTCCATTGTATACCCTCTCTATATACTGTCCATTGTATACACTCTCTATATACTGTCCATTGTATACACTCTCTATATACTGTCCATTGTATACACTCTCTATATACTGTCCATTGTATACACTCTCTATATACTGTCCATTGTATACACTCTCTATATACTGTCCATTGTATACACTCTCTATATACTGTCCATTGTATACACTCTCTATATACTGTCCATTGTATACACTCTCTATATACTGTCCATTGTATACACTCTCTATATACTGTCCATTGTATACCCTCTCTATATACTGTCCATTGTATACACTCTCTATATACTGGCACATCGTAATCTTCTCCAGATTCACAATTCATTTTCCCTCCATCGGACATAAACCTTTCACCAATAGAAGACATTCATCTATGCTGATGTATAGCAATCATAAAGCCAACTATTGTCATAATCTGGGTGAATGTGACCCTATAGATAGTCATACATCGGCCCCGGATCTCCCCCAGCTCAAATATCTAATGTCCTCATAGGAAGAAGTGAACAGATGTATTATATCTCTACAGGTAAACCAGGCAGATCAATATGGAGCTTTGTAGGAATGTATTTACCTTAGGAGTCCGGTGGGCGGTGCTACTTAGTGATTGACAGTTCTGTGTCAAGGTTTATACATAGATAACTAGCAATTATTAAGCAGCACCAACCACTGAACTCCTGATTGGAGGCAGCCTTCCCAGTATGCCATGCCTGTCTACAGAATAGCTGCCAATAACTAAGAAGGACCGCCCACTGGACTCCTGATTGACCGCTTTATCTGTATGAGTGTGCCCACACTGATAATTCACATTTACCAGGTAGGGCCGCCCACTGGACTCCTTCTTCACAGCCTGTGCACTGTGTGTATAGAATGACAACCATCATGTGCTTACGTCAGATATAGTGATCTCCGATGTTACCGCACTGTGACCTGCGACACGAGAGCCGCGGATGTCTACTAACCTGCAGAATATTCTGTCACCGTCACAACTCATCACAGACGTTCTTGTGAGTCTTGTACGAGAGCGACTGCTCTGCAGCTTCGAGGGTTTATTCATTTACTGAAGAATCACAACTCTGCAATATCTGCACCAAACCAGGCGACGAGCAGCACTGATGTTCTTGGCTGAGGCCTTGGTGATAACATTAGGTGTTACTCCAGGGGTCGACAATGGTAAAGAGAAAGGAACCTGACGAGACCCCGCTGTGGTCACTCCGGGGGTCCGCAATGGTAAAGAGAGAAGGACCTGACGAGACCTCGCTGTGGTCACTCCGGGGGTCCGCAATGGTAAAGAGAGAAAGACCTGACGAGACCCCGCTGTGGTCACTCCAGGGGTCCGCAATGGTAAAGTGACAGGAACCTGACGAGACCCCTCCGTGGTCACTCCGGGGGTCCGCAATGGTAAAGCGAGAAGGACCTGACGAGAACCCGCTGTGGTCGCTCCAGGGGTCCGCAATGGTAAAGAGAGAAGGACCTGACGAGACCCCGCTGTGGTCACTCCAGGGGTCCGCAATGGTAAAGAGAGAAGGACCTGACGAGACCCCGCTGTGGTCACTCCGGGGGTCCGCAATGGTAAAGCGAGAAGGACCTGACGAGAACCCGCTGTGGTCGCTCCAGGGGTCCGCAATGGTAAAGAGAGAAGGACCTGACGAGACCCCGCTGTGGTCACTCCAGGGGTCCGCAATGGTAAAGAGAGAAGGACCTGACGAGACCCCGCTTTGGTCACTCCGGGGGTCCGCAATGGTAAAGTGACAGGAACCTGACGAGACCCCTCCGTGGTCACTCCGGGGGTCCGCAATGGTAAAGCGAGAAGGACCTGACGAGAACCCGCTGTGGTCGCTCCAGGGGTCCGCAATAGTAAAGAGAGAAGGACCTGACGAGACCCCGCTGTGGTCACTCCGGGGGTCCGCAATGGTAAAGAGAGAAGGACCTGACAACAACCCGCTGTGGTCGCTCCAGGGGTCCGCAATGGTAAAGAGAGAAGGACCTGACGAGAACCCGCTGTGGTGGCTCCAGGGGTCCGCAATGGTAAAGAGACAGGAACCTGACGAGACCCCGCTGTGGTCACTCCAGGGGTCCGCAATGGTAAAGTGACAGGAGCCTGCCGAAACCCCGCTTTAGTCGCTCTGGGGGTCTGCAATGGTAAAGAGATGGGAACCTGACGAGACCCCGCTGTGGTAGCTCCAGGGGTCTGCAATGGTAAAGTGACAGGAACCTGGAGAGACCCCGCTATAGTCACTTTGAGGGTCCGCAATTGTACAGAGACAGGAACCTGATGAGACCCCGCTGTGGTCGCTCCAGGAATCTACAATGGTAAAGTGACAGGAGCCTGAAGAGACCCTGCTGTAGTCACTCTGGGGGCCCACAATGGTAAAGAGACGGGAACCTGATGAGACTCCGCTGTGGTCACTCCGGGGGTCCACAATGGTTAAGTGAGAAGGACCTGACGAGACCGCGCTGTGGTCACTTCCCGGGATCACAATGGTAAAGAGAGAAGGACCTGACGACACCCCGCTGTGGTCACTCCGGGGGTTCACAACAGTAAAGCGAAAGGGGCCAGACGAGACAACGCTATGGTTACTCCGGGGGTCCACAATGGTAAACAAACAGGAGCCTGACAGGACCCCACTGTGTCACTTCAGTGGTCCGCAATGGTAAAGTGATAGGAGCCTGATGAGACCTCGCTGTGGTCGCTCCGGGGGTTCACAACAGTAAAGCGACAGGGGCCAGACGAGACAACGCTATGGTCACTCCGGGGGTCCACAATGGTAAACAAACAGGAGCCTGACAGGACCCCACTGTGTCACTTCAGTGGTCCGCAATGGTAAAGTGATAGGAGCCTGATGAGACCTCGCTGTGGTCACTCCGGGGGTCCACAATGGTAAAGTGACAAGAACCTGACGAGATCCTGCTGTAGGCACTCCGGGAGTCTGCAATAGTAATGTGGTGCCCCACTGGTTGGGATGCCACATAGGGATACTGCACCCATAAAAGAGAGTGTGGTACTCCTGTGATTGAGGAATTGGGATGGGGACCCTTGTGGCGCCCCACAACGAGTGCGTCACAGGAAGGTATTGCATTCCTGACTGAAGATGTAATATCTTCCGTCTCAGTGATGACATGGTTAAAACCCAGAGCTCCATACTCTACATGCACCACTAGAATAGAGGGCCAATTAGGTCCTGGTGGGAGGAGTGTAGTAGTAGTGTGTGGGAGTAAAGTAGGAGAGGAGTGGGAGTCGTCAGGAGGAGAGCAACGTAGGAGAAGCAGGGTGCTGCACAGTGCCGTGCAGCCGTGAAACCACCTACCGGCTGGCACCATTAAGCGGTGACCCAGACCGGAACCCGGGCAACCGCCAGACGGGTCCAACTATACCCGTGCCCATAACTACCGGATCACTGGTTCTGAGGCGAGCAGTTGTTCATCACCGCTCAGCAAACCAGGGTGAAGGACCGCTTCCAGGAGCACCTCACCACTGCCCCAACTAACGCTGTATTGCCAGCAGGGACCCACCACTGAGACACAGGACCTTAAGCCAGAAATAGCTAGGTACCAACCAGAAGTCTCCCAAGTACCCTGACCTGGTATTCTAAGGCAACACCGGCAACCTGTCTAGAGAAGTTAGAAAAAGGAGGAACACCGCGGAGCTCTGAGCTAACACCAATCATTGCTGGGACCACCCGGTCCGTTACCCAATACTGTATACCTTGTACCATCTTACCGGTTACAGTAAAGACCCGTTACGGAGAACTCTGGTGTCTGAGCTTTTCTTCGAACTGTTATTAACTCTGCACATCCAAAACTACCCGAGCTGCCATATTACCTCAAGACAGTTCCTGGCCCCGGGGACTCCCGCTCGTCCTGTGGGGAGCGTCCCATCAAGCTGCCGCACATCCCCCGGAGGCCCAAGCAGCGCCGGTGCATTCACCGGGATTCCCATAGGTGGCGTCACGACAAGTAAGAATTAACCCTATCCGTTCAAATCCCCTTTTTGATCTGATCACCGGGCCCCACAGCCTCAGGCGCGGAACCGTGACGGGAGAAGCAACGCCTGAGACGTGAAGACCCGGCTACGGTGAGTGACCCTCACAACACACATCCACACTCACCCTAGGTAGGGGACCGTGGAGGGAGGACCCAGTCCTGTGGGAGGAGTGACAGGGTAGAGAAAGCTGTGTGGGTGGGTAGGAAGTTAGTTCAGTCTGTAGGAGATTAGTCTGGGACGAGCTCCGTTGGGGAGCAAGGAGTAAAGGATGGCGAAGAAGCTGTCAGGAGAAAGAAAGGGACCCTAGGGGCACCAGGTGTTGTGATGCGCCCGAATCAGGACCCGGTAGGACTACCGACTGGAGGGGTTCAGTGCCAAAACAGAGGACCGGCTCCGAGCACGGTGCGGGAGTCTAGCCCCGAGCTGTCAAACCGGAGGCCTGAGGAGCCGCCTCACTGCACAAAAGACTGTCCTACAACCCCCAACATCCACCACTGCCCCGGGATCCCACTCCACCTACAGGGAGCATAACCATCTTGCTGCTCCACCATCACCCCAGAGATCTTTCCCGCAGCGCCGGTAATATTACCAGAACCGTATTTTTATTTGTGCTTTTTTCCTCTTTTTTCAGCGACCGCCAGGGCCACGGAACCGGGCAACAGGCCCCAGTGACAACCCCGTGAACTAGAACGCCCGGGACTGGGTACCCCACGGCCCTGTGGTCACGCCGGGGGTCCACAATGGTAAATTGACTGGAACCTGACAAGACCTCGCTGTGGTCACTCCAGGGGTCCGCAATGGTAACATGACAGGAATCTGACAATACCCCGCTGTGGTCGCTCCTGGGGTCTGCAATGAGACCGATCAGCCTCCGATCTCCTGCTCCTTTGACCGTGATCCTCTCCTACGCTGACACATTGTACCAAACCCTCAGAAGAGGAGGCAGGTGTGGATGTGTGCAGCTCACAGAGCATTGTCTGCACTTGAGGCGCCCCCAGGCCGTGGGGTACTCAAGACCGGGTCGCTGCTGTCACCGGTTAGTCACGGGGGTCGTGACTCGGTCCTGTGGCCTGGGCTTCAGTTGAAAAGGGGAATTATTTACAGGGAGGTTGTTGTGACGCCACCCGTGGTACGCGGTCAGTGGGGACCACCGCTGCTGCAAAACCTCCGGGCACGAGGGGTAGCAGCTGAGATGGGACGGCTCTCCACGGGTAAAGCCAACCCCAGGGCAGTGCAGATAGTCTATCTGTGGGATGCAGGGCAACGGGCGCAAGTAACAGGCAGTCTCACTGTTTGTAGTTTTCTCAGTCCTTTACTGGAGCAGATGATAAAAGCTGCCCACAGAGTCTTCAGAGCAACTTGGGGATATTCTCACCCGACCGGGTCTTTGGCTCCCTTACTGCACCTGTAATTTGGCTCCTGCAGTTGCTTAAGCTTGGCTGCCGACCCTGTCTCGTCCTGTGAGGTACCGGTATGACAGGCAACTCGAGTCCTTTACTCTACCCTGTTCTCGGGTGTCAGTGTCTCTGAACTCTCTACGTTGCTGTGTCTGTGGGTACGGTGTGGCTGGGAATCTGGAATCCCCACCGTCTGGTGTTGACTGCCGGGATGTGAGTCCCTGCACAGTCTCGGACTCTGGTGTCTGTTCTTTGCACCTTTCCTCTATGGAGAGCACGGAGTTGCTCAGCCTCTCAGGTATGTTCCTTCTCTTTTCCTCAGACCCTAGACCTAGGCCTGGAGTTAGTCAGTGGACCTTGGGACGAGCTTAGCACAGCTCTTTTACACACAGGTCTTCTTCACAGTCCTCCCTGGAACTGAACTGACTTGCTCCGCCCCAGACCAGAATTTATAGGGAAGCTCACCCTGAACCCGGGCTTGGTCTCCCCCTCCTGGCCTGGAGGTGTTGGTGTTGTGTGTGTGTGTGTTGCCTGGTGAGAATACCCTTTGTTGCTCTCTGGTGACACCACTACCCGGGGGCAGTGACGACACTGTGGCACTTTGACCCTGGAGTGCCACACACTGATACACTGTGACAACCCCTCAGCAGTGGTGAATATCAAATCTGTGAGGTTTTCCACTTTATCTTCATCTGCAGAGATCCTGTAAACGCAGAGCTGCTGCAGAACCTCTTTGGTCCTGATTTGTGCTCACAGCTGCAGGACTACAACTCCCAGCAGCTCAGGATGAGGCCTGGGCACGGTGCAGGCCAGGAGAAGCCTTCATCAGGTGCTGGTTGAAGCACTCTAGGACATTAAAAGACATCCTAGAGGTAAGGGGTCAAAATGCTTATACACGTTAAAGTCACCCTTAAAAGTATACAGACATTCTGATGTGGTAATATCTTTTCAGGACCCCACAGACGGATAAAGAGAGCACAAATCCGCCAAAGATTGGGATCCAACATAAAGGCTCAGATTGAGAACCACACAAAAATCCGGAATAACGGTTAATCAATACAAGAGACCTGTGATGATTGCAAACCAATATTTAGAGGGTTTATGGGTAGCCATTGTTTAAGGAAATAGTGTGCAGTAGAAGGTTCCGGGACAGCTGAGATGTGCAGTATGAGGTTCCGGGGCAGCTGAGGTGTGCTGTAGGAGGTTCCGGGGCAGCTGAGGTGTGCAGTAGGAGGTTCTGGGGCAGCTGAGGTGTGCAGTAGAAGGTTACGGGGCAGCTGAGGTGTGCAGTAGGAGGTTCTGGGGCAGCTGAGGTGTGCAGTAGAAGGTTACGGGGCTGCTGAGGTGTGCAGTAGGAGGTTCCGGGGCAGCTGAGGTGTGCAGTAGGAGGTTCCGGGGCAGCTGAGGTGTGCAGTAGGAGGTTCTGGGGCAGCTGAGGTGTGCAGTATGAGGTTCTGGGGCAGCTGAGGTGTGCAGTAGGAGGTTCTGGGGCAGCTGAGGTGTGCAGTAGGAGGTTCTGGGGCAGCTGAGGTGTGCAGTAGGAGGTTCTGAGGCAGCTGAGGTGTGCAGTAGGAGGTTCTGGGGCAGCTGAGGTGTGCAGTAGGAGGTTCTGGGGCAGCTGAGGTGTGCAGTATGAGGTTCTGGGGCAGCTGAGGTGTGCAGTAGGAGGTTCTGGGACAGCTGAGGTGTGCAGTAGAAGGTTCCGGGGCAGCTGAGGTGTGCAGTATGAGGTTCTGGGACAGCTGAGGTGTGCAGTAGGAGGTTTTGGGGCAGCTGAGGTGTGCAGTATGAGGTTCTGGGGCAGCTGAGGTGTGCAGTATGAGGTTCTGGGGCAGCTGAGGTGTGCAGTAGGAGGTTCTGAGGCAACTGAGGTGTGCAGTAGGAGGTTCTGGGGCAGCTGAGGTGTGCAGTAGGAGGTTAAGGGGCAGCTGAGGTGTGCAGTAGGAGGTTCTGGGGCAGCTGAGGTGTGCAGTAGAAGGTTCTGGGGCAGCTGAGGTGTGCAGTAGGAGGTTCTGGGGCAGCTGAGGTGTGCAGTAGGAGGTTCTGGGGGCGCTGAGATGAGCAGAATAAGGTTCTGGGGTGCTGAGGTGTGCAGCATGAGGTTCTGCGGCAGCTGAGATGTGCAGTAGGAGGTTCTGCGGCAGCTGAGGTGTGCATTAGAAGGTTCTGGGGCAGCTGAGGTGTGCAGTAGGAGGTTCTGGGGCGCTGAGGTGTGCAGAATAAGGTTCTGGGGTGCTGAGGTGTGCAGTAGGAGGTTCTGGGGCAGCTAAGGTGTGCAGTATGAGGTTCTGTGGCTGCTGAGGTGTGCAGCATGAGGTTTTGCGGCAGCTGAGGTGCACAGTATGAGGTTCTGTGGCAGCTGAGGTGCACAGTATGAGGTTCTGTGGCAGCTGAGGTGTGCAGCATGAGGTTCTGGAGATTGCAGTAGGGAGAGAATAAAATATAACTTGTAATAAACTGTAAGGTGAATATGTGAGGCTGAAGAGGGGGGAAATGTGTGGAGGAATGATAGAGAATGTACCTAGATGTCTCCAGTGTTAGCCTGCGCTTCTAGCTTCTGGATGGGGCCACACATTCCTCCCCTGATGAGCCTCATATACTGAGCCAGGAAGGCATTGGGAGGCTAATTGGGGAGTAGATAGCGCCTACCGGTGTAGAGTGTAAGGCGGCCGTCACACGTCACGATATCGCGCAAGATATCGCTTGAACGCGGTAGATTAAACATCGCGTGAGCGATGTCTGCGCGTGTGACGGCGAGATACGACGAGCGAGATCTGATCAAATCGCTAAATCGTGATCTGAGGTCCGGACCTCACATCTGACGATGTCGGCTGAGTGGATACGCACAATCGTCACGTGTAATTGCATGATATCGTAGGAAAGGTGTCATTTGAGCGATAGTGAAATGCAACACGTAGGCGTGCCGGGTATTCACCTGTGTCACGCCTACTCCGTTGTGATTCGTGAACCCTGATGCGTTACGATTGGCTGGGGCAACCTCTGCTATTATTGGTTGAAGCTCCTGCGGTACGATTGGTTCTCACTTGCCATGGCGCCATTTTGTTAGAGCTGTCCCTTTAGCACCAATACACATAGACGCCGTTTAGCTAATCATGCATTTTTGTATCGAATTTACGGCCACACACAAATGGCGGCCTACTGGAAACACTCATGTATTATTATGGGCCCAATCCAGTCTAGTCATACTCCCAACGATTTGCCGTTACGCAGTACACAAACTTTTGGTTACGCCACGCACACGGGTTGTTGGTCCGTAGGTGACGTAGAAGTGTTCCTTGCCGTGTCACCGCGCTTAAAGCGCGTTGTAATATGTTTGGCCCACGCAAGCGGCCGTACTAGTTTCAGTTTCATTACACCTGCTAGGTGCTCGCTCCGCCCCTGCATATTGCAGCACAGCCATGGCCGCAACAGGGCGCGCTGCCACGTGGGGGATGGCGGAGCTCATGATCCTAATCGATCATTGCGATCGATTGGATTATTGGGGCCGCCATCCCCACCGGCACCCCAGGCTGCGTAACCTTGGCACTGTGCGCAAAATCCAGCGTGCCCTGCTCCGCCAGCTGTGTGTCGACCGCACTCCCAAGCAGATCCAGCACAAGATCGCGGATCTGAAATTCAAGTCCCCAGGCCGCATTGTGGACATCCGTGCAAGGATTGCCAGGCTGCGTGGTGAGTAACTGTTGAACCCCACAACACATCAGCACATGTACATGTACCACACTAGACAGCAACGTCTCCAAACATATTAAGATACTGTTGTCCCCGGCCTGAACCCGCCCATGTGGTAACATATAATCTGCGTTCACACCGCCTTCACAGGTGCATATGGCTCTGCAACGTTCTGCGGAGACATCTGCAAGCCTGTGCATGCAGACGGGCCAAAAATCACCATCCATGATGCGCATGGTGTCAGCACATGCTTGCACACACATCTGTGCTCCCAATGGCCCCCATGACTGATCTGTGTGCATACGTACCCATGGCCACAGATCACACACTCCCCTCCACACCAGGAATGCAACCTGTAATGTTGACCAATGGGAGTGCATGCCGGTCTGCATGCATCTGCAGACACCGTGTCTATCATTACAACGGCTATGTCTGTCCGCTGTATGCAGAGGCTTGCACATGCCTCGGGCAAACGGTGCTCAGGCATGTGCAAGTGTGATTGAACCAAAATGTCAAGGTAGCCCCTACACTTTGGTGTTGTGGACCAACCTCCCAATGCCAAACCATAATTTCCCCTCTTTTTTAAACGATAGGCAACAATTATTTTGCAAAGTTCAACCTAAAACCTTCCTCATTGTGCATCACAATACAGGTACTGAGGAATCTTCTTCGGAAGAGGGCCAGCATGTCCCACCTGCTGGAGGCCCACCGAACATACCGGCATTTCCGGCGCCAGGGACATCATCCCCCCCCGAGTCATGGTGGGCATAATGAGGACGACCTGCCAGCTGCTGCGGACCATGAGGAGACTGAAGAGGGGTCCGGCCAGTGTGCGACCGAGGAGTCTTCTACCAACTCCTCCCAGCCATGGATGGAGGAGGATGATTACATGCCCTCACCACCATGCCCACAGGAGGGCGAGGATGCTGCACAACAGGCTGATGGGGATGATTGGGCACCCTCCAGCCCAGGGCCCTTATTGCCACCAGGCCATGTCGTGTGGCCACAGAGCCCAAGCCCCCCAGTTCCCCCACCTGCCACACTGTCCAGCTCCGTGGCTAGCCCAGGGGTCGCCATGTCCCCGGACACGGCTGATGAGGAGGATATGTGGGCGGCCGAGCCCTACAGTCAGCCCTCCCCAACAGGGCCAGCTGAGGAGGATATGTGGTCGGCCGAGGCCATCAACGTGCCATCACAAACAGGGCCTGTCGAGGAGGAGATGGTGGCGGTTGATCCGGACCCACACTTGGAGGACTATGGAGGTAAATGCTTAATTGTGGGTCCTAGACCATGCATACTGTATTGACTGTGGTGTTTAGGGGGCACATCACACACACAGAAAAAGTGGCAGAAATAGTTCTGGAATGTGTGGTTGAAGTAGAATTATGGATACATTGCTTCATTTAGTTGCTCTATCCAAATGGAAGAATGTGTCCATTATTTCATTGAAAAATACATTAATTATAATGAACAGTTGTGAGATCTGTATGTGTGATGTGGCTCTATTTGCCCTCATTTTTGGTGAACAATGTGCATTAATGTTTCCACATAATGTTTGTGCAGATGCCGAACGTGCAGGAGCTGCGGGCTGTAGCCTGAGTGCCTCCCCATCAACACATGCTAGTTCGGAGGATGCCGATCATCAGGGTAAGGACCATCTTCTTAACAAAAAGTACTACATATCAACAAGGACTGTTGTTTGTTAACTGTGGTCACCTTCCCCAATACAGGTGTCCCCACTTTGGATGATGTAATCCAGGCGCACTTACAATTTGCAAGACAGCTCCAGTCGGCTCTGAACGATCACATAGAACACGTCCTACGCTTGCGGGAGATGCTGACTGCCCTACAGCAAGGACATGGTGGCCTCCCTTAACCTGGTGACCAAAAGACACTGGCCGGGTAAATGAGGACCTCAAAGACTGTTGTCCATGTTGGACCCAAATTTTCTATTGTTGCCATTTTGGCATTGTTTGTTATGTTTAAGCCCACGTTGGGCTCTTTTCTTAGAGTGTCCAACATTTGGACCGTATGTAATGTGTTGGCCCTAACACGTTGGGCTCTTTTCTTATAGTGTCCAACATTTGGACCGTATGTAATGTGTTGGCCCTAACACGTTGGGCTCTTTTCTTATAGTGTCCAACATTTGGACCGTATGTAATGTGTTGGCCCTAACACGTTGGGCTCTTTTCTTATAGTGTCCAACATTTGGACCGTATGTAATGTGTTGGCCCTAACACGTTGTGCTCTTTTCTTATAGTGTCCAACATTTGGACCGTATGTAATGTGTTGGCCCTAACACGTTGGGCTCTTTTCTTATAGTGTCCAACATTTGGACCGTATGTAATGTGTTGGCCCTAACACGTTGGGCTCTTTTCTTATAGTGTCCAACATTTGGACCGTATGTAATGTGTTGGCCCTAACACGTTGGGCTCTTTTCTTATAGTGTCCAACATTTGGACCGTATGTAATGTGTTGGCCCTAACACGTTGGGCTCTTTTCTTATAGTGTCCAACATTTGGACCGTATGTAATGTGTTGGCCCTAACACGTTGGGCTCTTTTCTTATAGTGTCCAACATTTGGACCGTATGTAATGTGTTGGCCCTAACACGTTGGGCTCTTTTCTTATAGTGTCCAACATTTGGACCATCACAAGTGAATACTGGTTGTTCCTACACTACCACACCAATGTGTCCTTGGTGTGCATGGTACGGCACTTAGTGACCTCAAATTAAAATGTTTACATAAAACTTTGATGTCATTCTCTCTATGTAAGCACACATGTATGTCAAACATTTTGGTCGGTTTATGGGTGACTTTAAGCCCATCAAGGCCAACTCAATGGCGAAACCGGTTTAGGCAGAGGAAGGGGTCCATAACACATTTTGGAACACAAGGGGCCCAATGTGAGCATGCCGTCTGTTGAGCAAGCAAACACCCATCCTTTCTGGAGACTGTAAGAATATTATTTTTGTAAAGCTAGTCCTACATCCACAGATAATTTGGCGTACCACTTCCAGATCTACCAGCTGGTAACTCCTGTCACAATTACGATTGGACAATTTCACCAGTACATACAATGATGGTAAGGACACCTCTGGGCCTGTTGCGTACACCAATTAAGTTAAGAAGCCTCATGCTTCATTTCAAAAAGATTTAAGTATAATTACCCTTGACATATGTCCGTGTTGCTAGATACAGCACATGGCCTACTCGAGATGGTCATTGGAAACATTTTGTGGGCAAATGCCAAACACAATGCAAACATCTTGGACAACATAATTATGGTGTGTGATCTTAACTTCTATTTCACTTCAAATAATTTGCGGATTCAAAGTTTTAAATAAGGAGCAAAATTTAATGGCACATTATGACTAATTCGTCAACATAACGTAAAGTTCCATTCTTGGCAAAACTTGAAAGTAAACAGAATTGCCCTGAGGCTAATGGCAATTGAACATCACCAAAAAAAGGAAAAAAACAAAAAAAGGGGAACATAGACACCCAAACCCAAAAAAACTACAATTGCTCATAATGAGGCTGGAATAAATAAGCCCCTTCATGGTTGTATGGGTTTTGGGGCCGCTGAGGTGGGCACCCAGGCCCTCGCATAGGCAGGTGCTGTGGTTGGCCAGAGGTTGGGGGTTGGGGTACATTTTGAGGAACAAAATACTGCCAGGCGGGGGGGTTTGCTGGTGGCTGGGGAACGGGAGCAGGGAAGGTGGATTCTGCCGTCAGATTCTCCAAACGTGCCTGTTCCATGACTAGCAGAATCACTCTCTCCGCATGCTCCCTTTGTGCTGTTGTAAATGTGGTTAGCCGCTGACCCACCACGCCGGCAAAGGGGCATTGGGGCTCACGGACCTGCTGTGTCAAAACCTGCTCGGCCAGTGCCACAAGGTCACTCCCTGAGGCTGTGGGAGGATTGCGTGGGCGGCCCTGGGGCCGTGAAAATGTCATAGGGGGTCGGCTGCCTGCGGGAGCACCCTCTTGAATGGGCATTGATGGTGGTGGATCCTCAGACTCTAACCCAGACCCAGACGAGGGACCTTCAAGCGGATCCTACATGTTGAAAGGAAAAAGACGTTAGCAAACATGGCAGTACACCTTTGGTGAACAGTTTCACATTAAGGAGAAAGTTACATGTATGTCATTATGGCGCACGTCAGACACTACGGATATTGTTAGCGATCACGTGGACGTGCAATTGCTAAACATATCGCTCACATTGATGGTGAGATGTCACATAGACAGACTCACCAGCGATGTTCAACCGCGCAAACCCTGGAAACTAGGGTACACATAGGGTTATTAGTCGCCGCGCATCGCTTAGTAAACCCACGTGTAGCCAAGTTTCCATCTACAAGCATAGGCTCTGTCGCTGGGAGATCGCTCATCGTGGTGTCATACACCATGATGTTGCAGATCGGCAAAGCGTTAAGCGCAAGATGTGAGGTCCGTAGCTCAGATGTCAATTTTGACCTATAAACATTTTAAATTCCCCATATCTTGACGTCACACGCACATACATCGTTCAACCAATGTTTAAAGTTGCGCGTTCCAGCCATATGTTTCAAGATATCTTAGCGTGTGACAGCCGCTTAACCCACATTGTGGCTGATGTCATTAAACATTTACATACATGCCCTTCCAGCTTGGGACAATAACACAACACTCACTACTTGTGTGCAAATGGATTGATTGCTCGGATTCAGGGGTGCACCAAGCCCCTCTGCCGCCTGAGCCGCGGCACCGATTACGGGGGGGGGGATGTTTGGTGCTGGTGGAGCCCAGCACTGCCGCCCCCTCTGCCGCCCGAGCCGCCTGAGTCGCGGCACCGGCAGTATTGCCGGCCGCGGCCGTGAGTACCGGGGGGGGGGGGGGTGCTGTTGAGCCGTGGGCGCCTCTTCTGTCCCTCTCCCCGGGTCGCGCCGCTTACCTGCGGTGCGCTCGGGGTGAGCGGCCGGCGCCATGACAGGGGGAGGCTGCGTGTATGAGGCGCCGCTTCTGCACTGCCGCTCCCCCTGCCGGCTGCCGCCTGAATGACAGGGCTCACCTTGTCCAATGGACGGTGCGGCCCTGCTCGGATTGGAGGTGTTTTGAAAAGGGTAAAGCAATATGTGTAGCAAAATGGCTATATGGTTGCCTTCTCTCCCTTTTAAACATGCCTATGATTGTTTGCAACAATGTGTATGCTGTGTGAATCGTGTTAAGTATTTCCCTAGGTAGTGGACTTACATTTTCCCCCTCCACGTCATCAACAACATTGGGCTGTTGTGGGATGGCAAAGTCTTCGCTGTCCAGCGCTCTTCGTGGCTCCTGCTGGTCCAACGTGAAGAGGAGCAGCTCATAATACCAGAGCGTTGGGGTGTACACATCCTCCGCTGCCATGCCCGACCGACGTGACTCCACCACCTTCTTGTGTTGTTTCCCAAACACTTCGGGCCCTGGCATGAAGGTGCGGGCCACCTGCAGGAGGCTTTCATAGGCCGCATTGCGTAGGGCCTTGTTTCGATAGGCCGCACAACGCGATTGCCAGAGGCATGGGTGCTCACGGTAGGCCTCAATGAATGCCCTTATGAAATCACGAGTTTGTCGTGGCATCTGGAAAAAAATGTAAAAAGGAAAAAAATCAACAAAAACGTAACCATCCACAGCATGATAACTCAGTGGCCATGATCAATGTTCCAAAAAACAACTCAATTACACAACAACACACTTGCTTAGACCAACAATGTTGATCAAGTCACTGGGATGTGTGCTATTGGGGCAGTCTCAATACAAAATGTGTGCCTGGAGTAAAAGATAATAACCTGAAGGGCCGCAGTATCTGTGGCTTTGACCAATGTCAACATACCTTGGCTAGAACACACACAATGTGGACACAGGACAGATGTGACCAAATAATAAAGATGCCGGAAGCTGCCTGGCTGCTCTCAAGCACTTGTATCCACTGACACCCAAAAGAGCCGGCCAAAAACACATGTTGCCAATGCACTATTTATCAGCATGGATTCCACAGCTGTTGTACTATCACAGGTGTGATATGTTTACGCATCGCATTTGACACGCCTGCTACGGGACGTAACGCCTACGCTGACCGTGGAGCTGCGGTATCTGCGGCGACTGACGTGGAACATAGCCTCGGCGTTGTGTGGGGGGTTCGTAACATCGTGTTGGTATGTGATTGCGTCGATGCGACACACCTGTTTTGAGGAGGCCTCGCCGTGTCATTGGCTGGGGCTCCTATAAGTTAAGTTTCCGTGCGCCACGCTATGTGTTTGCTGGCGACTTGGTGAAGGTATGTACTGGGATATTCCAGATGTTAAACCTTGTCAATGGGGGTCACTATTGCGTTGTCAAAAGAGATATGACGGGGTTTGTGTTGTTGACCCTCTTTTTGCTGTTTGGTTTATTTTTGATATTTTTGATATTGGAGTAGAACTTGCGTTATATAGTGAACTCCTAGCCCTGAAGCATTACCTTGTTGAAACAAATTATTCTGGACAAACTTTATCTTGTGGGTGCCTGGACATTGGAGTGACACCCATCTCAGCAACCACTGCATGTGAGTTATTATTGGGTCACTGTAGTGTTGCTTTCTCCATACATATGGTCCTACATTTCTCTGATGTGTTAGGGTCTGTGCGTTTTGAAGGATGTATAATAAAAAGGGAGATGTTGGTAGTGATCTTCCTGTGTGTGTAGGCAGGGGCGGACCTACCATGGTGCAGCTGGTGCAGCTGCACCAGGGCCTCGGCTGGCTTGGGGGCCCATTAGCCCTGCAGGGGGGCCCCCAGCCGCCCCCCATGTCCCTGTGCCAGTGTGGCAGAGGAGAGGGGGTTAACCAGGGAAGCTTCCTGCTTCCCCCGGCTGAGCCCGCCCGTCCTCTCTCTGCTGCTGCTCCGGCTCACAGGGGCCCCGCTGGACGCAGGTTAGCCCTGCAGGGGGGTCCCCAGCCGCCCCCCATGTCCCTGTGCCAGTGTGGCAGAGGAGAGGGGGTTAACCAGGGAAGCTTCCTGCTTCCCCCGGCTGAGCCCGCCCGTCCTCTCTCTGCTGCTGCTCCGGCTCACAGGGGCCCCGCTGGACGCAGGTTAGCCCTGCAGGGGGGTCCCCAGCCGCCCCCCATGTCCCTGTGCCAGTGTGGCAGAGGAGAGGGGGTTAACCAGGGAAGCTTCCTGCTTCCCCCTGCTGAGCCCACCCCTCCTCTCTCTGCCGCTGCTCCGGGGCCCCGCTGGACGCACGCAGGTAGGAGCCGCGACCTGATAGCACCCCCCCCCTGGTCCTCACCACACCTACACTGATAGCACCCCCTCCCCCCCTTTCTCAAACCAGGGCCCCCCCTCAAAGGCTACACCAGGGCCCCCGGGCAGCAAGGTCCGCCCCTGTGTGTAGGGGCTTTTTGTGTATTAATTTTATTGTTGCAAGGGATTTTGGCGTGTCAAAACATGTGGGATTCCTCAACACCTTAATTGATCCTGTATGTGTTGTGGTGTTTTAGTACCTAATTTCCACATGTGTTGTGCCCCTGTCCATATTTTGACAATGTCTTGCTCCTTTTTGGGCCCTTTGTTAATGTTCACATTGTAGGGCAAGCACCTCTGTGCGTAGTCAGCGTTATAAACATAGTTTTGCTTCTAAACAGTATGAATCCGGATCAACGTGCCGTGGTGGGGGCTGCTTTCCTGGTGCAGGCAGCACGTGTGGAAGATGAGAGGGTGGATAGACGCAGGAGGAGGCCAAGGCGCATATGGACCAGGGAGTGGCTGCAGCAGCGTGATCAGCATTCTCATATTCGTCTGGTGCGTCAACTGCGGGCAGACTTCCCCCGTGACTTTCAAAACTTCCTGAGGATGTCAGATGACACCTTTCAAGTATTGTTGGCAGCAGTGAGCCCGCTCATCAGACGTCAGGATACAGTGATGCGTCCAGCAGTGCCTGCGGAGGAGAGGTTGGCGGCAACACTGCGTTTTCTTGCGACAGGACGCACCATGCAGGATTTGGAGTACTCCTCTGCAATCTCGCGACCCCTCCTTAGCCAACTGATTCCAGAGACCTGTGAGGCTATACTGCGGGCTCTTGCTCCAACTTACATGCGCTTGCCGCAAAACCCGGAGGATTGGCTGGCCACTGCCGACACCTTCAGCCAGAAGTGGCAGTTTCCAAACTGTGGGGGTGCCATAGATGGCAAACATATTAGGATCACGCAACCTCACAACAGTGGCTCTTTTTTTTATAATTATAAATTATATTTTAGCATAGTTTTGATGGCAGTCGTCAATGCTAATTATGAGTTTATATCGGTGTCAGTGGGCACAAATGGTAGGGTGTCAGATGGTGGGGTTTTTGACCATTCGTCTTTTGGCCAAAAACTAAAAAATGGCCGTCTAAATTTACCACCCACTTGTAATGAGGTGTACAATTCAGATTGTATTATTGAAATTGATACTGAAATGAGCTGTGCACAGTCCGCCACTGCCCCCTTGTGGACAATTGCTGAAATGACTGCAGAGAGGAAAAAAACAGCATTGATTGCTGCTCCCCTCCCCCAACAGCCATGTGCTGAGGAGGAGAGAGGGCGGGAGATTAGTACAGACACGGAGTTGAACCAGAGAAGATCTGCCTGTGGATGTCTGTTTAAAGTGGACTACTTTGCTACACCTTGCCGGAAAAATCACCCCGCAGAGGCCCCTGTGACTGATCCTGGGCCACTGGACTTTGGTGCTGTGACTCTGGCCGCTCTGCAAAACCTTGCCCGCCGAGCACCCAGAGTGCATGTGCAGGGGCCGTGACCGACATAAGGGAGCCATTTGGCTGCTGTGATCTCCCTTCGTCTGCTGCTCTGTGTGCCCTGAGACTGGGAGAGACATTAAAAGAAAAATTCTGTTACCTGCGGAAGGAGACCAAAGAAGAAGACTGAGGAGATCCCCAGGCCTGCTACGTGGGAGCGACATCTTCTTCTGTGATAGACTGGTACGTGATTTTAGGGAAAGATAGGGAAAGATACCTTCATTGTTGTGTTTTTTTCTTTTCTTGCTGCGTACCCGGCAGAAGTGAAGATTCAGAGACTCTAATATATACAAGTGTGCATATAGTTCGGTTGGCTGTGATATAAACATGTTTGCCAGTAAAGAAATGTTATTATCGGTTAAACCTGAGTATGGGGATTCTGTTGAGAAAGATCATACACACACACCCGCGGCCTTACCACCGGTCGCTACACACTAATCACTCATGTGGAAACATGAACTTTGTGTTCCTTGCAGATGAGGCGTTTCCACTACTTCCTAATTTGATGAAGCCTTATCCCCAGAGGAACCTAAATGCAGACCAACGAATTTACAATTATAGGCTTTCCCGGGCACGTCGTGTGGTGGAGAATGCCTTTGGCATTATGTCGAGCCGTTTCAGAATTTTCAACACAGCCATAAATATGAGACTGGAAGCAATTGACGTTGTTGTTATGGCCTGTTGTGTGCTCCACAATTTTATGAGACGCCAAGCTCGCCAGGCCTACACACCACCTAATTATGAGGACCGCATTGACACCAGCAATGGTGAGGTGGTGTTGGGGGGCTGGCGTGCTGATGCCCCACAGATGGCAGGACTCCAGCCGTTAGGGGGTGGAAGCAGCCGCCAGGAGGCACAGGACATGAGGGACCAGTACTGCCAGTACTTCAATGGTCCAGGTGCTGTAAGCTGGCAACACAACCTGCCATAATCATCCCTGTGCCATGCCGAAGTTTAAACACTGTGTCCTGAAGCTCATGGTTTGAGGAAGGACATATGTCCCTTTTTTTTTTTGGTTTTCCAGGTGTGGTTTTGCTTATTTCATGTTTTGAGGTGGGCCATTTCTGGGGAGCTATGTGTTGCAGGCAGAAGGCTTGTCTGTGACATGAGCCCGATGATTTCACTTATTGGTGCATGTTAGCACTATGTTTGTAATTTTTGTTGAAGGGCCGGGCTTATGGGTCCTGTGAGAGACGGGTGGGACCAGGGCCCACATACCTCCCCAAAGGCCCTTGTGACAGTGTTCACTTTTTTTTTTTACCAAAAAATAGGGACAGAGTTAGGACTGCCTCGACCAGGGCCTACCGTGAAGTTGGTGAGGCAGCTTAATGTACGTTTTTTGCAAAAAAAACGTATAAACCAAAAGGCCCTGATTTTTCATCCCGGACTTGAAATTTGAGCCAATGTTTTTTTTTGGTAACGGAATTCCATACACACACGCATATGTTGGAGCACATATATGGTGGTGCCAACACACGTGTGGAAAAAGCACAGTAGAGGAGGACACAAACATTAGGGCACATGGAACAATGAATGTTGAGAGGCGTTTTCCCTCCTTTTTGCATTGTCATACGCTTGACAATACATGCACTTTGTCACGAACTTTCAATCAGACATCAGCACCAGCAAAAGGCAAACCCACATGCGTTTCACAGGCGCTTTTAAACCCCCCCAAAAAAAAAAAACATGCCGCACACACATCTCGCTACAGAGTGTCATTTTAGTCATCGGAACACCGTCAACCATTCAGCAACGCATACGTCTTCTGATTCGGAACGCCGCTCAAGGGGGATAGCGCTTTCTATTTTTTTAGCAGGAAATGCACGTTTACTTTTGGTATTATATGTTTATATTTCTTGAGAGTTTAGACATGTACGTTGCGAGCAACATCAAAGCACATTAAGTGAAGATGATGCCAACATGTTTCCAAGGAGATGTAACCCAATGAGGATGCAGTACTGACCACCAATGTAAACCATGTAGCACGCCTATGTGCTCCAAGTTTGCCTTGGACAACACCCACATTTACCCTCACATCGTTTAGAGGTTTCTGTGTGACGTTTTGTTCAACGATGTGCACAGATGATAAGTGCGTCGCGCAGACGACCGCTAAATCTTTGCATCGGAGGATCTTCTGAGCGATATCTGTGGGTGTAACATTATGATTAACGATCTCACACATCGTTCGGGCGATGTGCAATTTCTGAGATCGTTTATGATATCGTCATCTATATCTTTCCGTGTGACGGCCGCCTAAGCCTCGCAGGGGGGCACCACAGGGACAGCTGGGAGTCTGCTTATATCTTCAGTGGATCACCTCCATCTTATTGGCTTTATATTTGCTCGTTTTTCACTCCTGTGATCCTTTCTGCACATTGTCTCTTTAGATCTATTTTACCTTACAGTTTATTAAAGGTTATTATATTTTATGCTCTCCCTCTACAGTATGAGGTTCGGCAGCAGCTCAGATGTCCATAATGTTCTACAGCAGCTGTTCTGTGTATTATGAGGTTTCGCAGCAGCTGAGCTGTGTATTATGAGGTTCTGCAGCAGCTGAGCTGTGTACAATAAGGTTCTGCAGTGGCTGAGCTGTGTATTATGAGGTTCTGCAGCAGCTGAGCTGTGTACAATAAGGTTCTGCAGTGGCTGAGCTGTGTATTATGAGGTTCAGCAGCAGCTGAGCTGTGTATTATGAGGTTCTGCAGCAGCTGAGCTGTGTATTATGAGGTTCTGCAGCAGCTGAGCTGTGTACAATAAGGTTCTGCAGCAGCTGAGCTGTGTACAATAAGGTTCTGCAGCAGCTGAGCTGTGTATTATGAGGTTCTGCAGCAGCTGAGCTGTGTACAATAAGGTTCTGCAGTGGCTGAGCTGTGTATTATGAGGTTCTGCAGCAGCTGAGCTGTGTACAATAAGGTTCTGCAGTGGCTGAGCTGTGTATTATGAGGTTCAGCAGCAGCTGAGCTGTGTATTATAAGGTTGTGCAGCAGCTGAGCTGTGTATTATGAGGTTCTGCAGCAGCTGAGCTGTGTATTATGAGGTTCTGCAGCAGCTGAGCTGTGTACAATAAGGTTCTGCAGCAGCTGAGCTGTGTACAATAAGGTTCTGCAGTGGCTGAGCTGTGTATTATGAGGTTCAGCAGCAGCTGAGCTGTGTATTATAAGGTTGTGCAGCAGCTGAGCTGTGTATTATGAGGTTCTGCAGCAGCTGAGCTGTGTATTATGAGGTTCTGCAGCAGCTGAGCTGTGTACAATAAGGTTCTGCAGCAGCTGAGCTGTGTACAATAAGGTTCTGCAGCAGCTGAGCTGTGTATTATGAGGTTCTGCAGCAGCTGAGCTGTGTATAATAAGGTTCTGCAGCAGCTGAGCTGTGTATTATGAGGTTCTGCAGCAGCTGAGCTGTGTACAATAAGGTTCTGCAGTGGCTGAGCTGTGTATTATGAGGTTCAGCAGCAGCTGAGCTGTGTATTATAAGGTTCTGCAGCAGCTGAGCTGTGTATTATGAGGTTCTGCAGCAGCTGACCTGTGTATAATAAGGTTCTGCAGCAGCTGAGCTGTGTATTATGAGGTTCTGCAGCAGCTGAGCTGTGTACAATAAGGTTCTGCAGCAGCTGAGCTGTGTATTATGAGGTTCTGCAGCAACTGAGCTGTGTACAATAAGGTTCTGCAGCAGCTGAGCTGTGTATTATGAGGTTCTGCAGCAGCTGAGCTGTGTACAATAAGGTTCTGCAGCAGCTGAGCTGTGTATTATGAGGTTCTGCAGCAGCTGAGCTGTGTATAATAAGGTTCTGCAGCAGCTGAGCTGTGTATTATGAGGATCTGCAGCAGCTGACCTGTGTACAATAAGGTTCTGCAGCAGCTGAGCGGTGTGTTATGAGGTTCTGCAGCAGCTGACCTGTGTACAATAAGGTTCTGCAGCAGCTGAGCTGTGTATTATGAGGTTCTGCAGCAACTGAGCTGTGTACAATAAGGTTCTGCAGCAGCTGAGCTGTGTATTATGAGGTTCTGCAGCAGCTGAGCTGTGTACAATAAGGTTCTGCAGCAGCTGAGCTGTGTATTATGAGGTTCTGCAGCAGCTGAGCTGTGTACAATAAGGTTCTGCAGCAGCTGAGCTGTGTATTATGAGGTTCTGCAGCAACTGAGCTGTGTACAATAAGGTTCTGCAGCAGCTGAGCTGTGTATTATGAGGTTCTGCAGCAGCTGAGCTGTGTACAATAAGGTTCTGCAGCAGCTGAGCTGTGTATTATGAGGTTCTGCAGCAGCTGAGCTGTGTATAATAAGGTTCTGCAGCAGCTGAGCTGTGTATTATGAGGATCTGCAGCAGCTGACCTGTGTACAATAAGGTTCTGCAGCAGCTGAGCGGTGTGTTATGAGGTTCTGCAGCAGCTGACCTGTGTACAATAAGGTTCTGCAGCAGCTGAGCTGTGTATTATGAGGTTCTGCAGCTCCTCCTCCTCCTGTGACGTCACGACTTTATGACATCACTCCTCCCCCTCCAAAATGCAACTCCAATCTAGACCCTGCACCCCGGGAAGTCTAGTGGGAGTTCTGCAGTCATTGCTGTCCCTCTTTCTTTCTCCCTTCCTTCCTTCCTTCCTTCCTCCATACAGTCTCACAGTGTTGCTGCAGTCAGTGATGTCACCATAGGGGGCGCTGTGGCTGCCTGTATTCTCTGCACCAGTCTCTGCTCTATGTGAAGATTCTCTGCTGTTCTCTGACCCCGGTATTCACCATTGACTATTCCTAATGTGAGATGTTATCTGATGTCATTTTCCTCTGATTCCTTCTTGTTCCCCTTTAATAGAGGATGGTCCTTTCCCTCAGTGACCCCCCGAGGATGGAGCAGGACAGAGACCACATGGCTGCTCGGATATTAGACCTCACCCTGGAGATAATCTACTGGATCACTGGAGAGGTGAGAGCTTCACATCACATCACTCTGATCTCTAGGAATAAAGCAGGGAAATGAGGGGAAAGGTGAAGGATTCTTCTCCTCTGTGTAGTGATCGGCGTCTCCCCATACACAGGATCACACAGTAGTGAAGACGTCGTCTGGGGAGTGTGTGGCCCCCCGTGTGTCAGGAGGGCGGAGCAGGACCCCGAGTGACATCACCGAGCCTCCACCTCATTCACTGATACATGAGCAGAAGATCCTAGAACTGACCCACAGGATCACTGATCTGCTGAGCGGAGAGGTGAGCGCTGCCCCCCGGGAATGCTGGGACATTCTACAATAACGCCGGTGGAGGGTCTGCTAATGACGGCTCATTGTGTGTGTCAGGTCCCTATAATGGTGTCAGGACGTCACCGTCTATTTCTCCATGGAGGAGTGGGAGTATTTAGAAGGACACAAGGATCTGTACAAGGACATAGTCATGATGGAGAATCCCCCGTCCATCACATCCCCGGGTAAGAGGAGACCTTCCTGGGCTGTAGAGGAGAGAACAGTGTGAGAGTGCTCTAGATTCCCCATCATCTGCTCATCACATACACACAATGGATTCAGTCACTGCCGTTATTTCCTATAGATGGATCCAGTCAGAGAAATCCACCGGAGAGATGTCCCCGTCCTCTTATTTCCCAGGATCGGCCAGAAAAGGAGGAGAATGTCCCCCGGGATCATCAGTAGATGAGATTCCTGTAGATCCTCTATAGATTGATGTAATGAAGCTTGCAGTGCAGAGTACAGCAGACAATCCTAACATTATACATTAATCAAATAATAAATCCACCTGACATTCTATAGCTTCTCCCCTTCTTACCAAAGCAGCTCTGATCCATCATTGTATGGAGTCAAATGAGGCCTCTGGAGGTTCTGATCCATCATTGTATGGAGTCTATGAGGCCTCTGGAGGTTCTGATCCATCAATGTATGGAGTCTACGAGGCCTCTGGAGGTTCTGATCCATCATTGTATGGAGTCTACGAGGCCTCTGGAGGTTCTGATCCATCATTGTATGGAGTCTACGAGGCCTCTGGAGGTTCTGATCCATCATTGTATGGAGTCTACGAGGCCTGGAGGTTCTGATCCATCATTGTATGGCGTCTATGAGGCCTCTGGCGGTTCTGATCCATCATTGTATGGCGTCTACGAGGTCTCTGGAGGTTCTGATCCATCATTGTATGGCGTCTATGAGGCCTCTGGAGGTTCTGATCCATCATTGTATGGAGTCTACGAGGCCTCTGGAGGTTCTGATCCATCATTGTATGGAGTCTACGAGGCCTCTGGAGGTTCTGATCCATCATTGTATGGAGTCTACGAGGCCTCTGGAGGTTCTGATCCATCATTGTATGGAGTCTACAAGGCCTCTGGAGGTTCTGATCCATCAATGTATGGAGTCTACGAGGCCTCTGGAGGTTCTGATCCATCATTGTATGGAGTCTACGAGGCCTCTGGAGGTTCTGATCCATCATTGTATGGAGTCTACGAGGCCTCTGGAGGTTCTGATCCATCATTGTATGGAGTCTATGAGGCCTCTGGAGGTTCTGATCCATCATTGTATGGAGTCTATGAGGCCTCTGGAGGTTCTGATCCTCATTTATGAGCTATGGGCCCTGGAGGTTCGATCCATCATGTATGGAGTCTACAGGCCTCTGGAGGTTCTGATCTATTGTATGGAGTCTACGAGGCTCGGAGGTTCTGATCCATCTTGTATGGAGTCACGGCCTCTGAGTTCTGATCCATCATTGTATGGGTCATGAGGCCCTGCGGTTCTGATCCATCATTGTATGGGTCTACGAGGTCTCTGGAGGTTTGATCCATCATTGTATGGCTCATGAGGCCTCTGGAGGTTCTGACATATTGTATGATCTAAGGCTCTGAGTCTGATCATCATTGTATGGAGTCTAGAGCCTGAGTTCTGATCCATCATTGTATGAGTCTACGAGGCCTCTGGAGGTTCTGATCCATCATTGTAGGAGTCTACGAGGCCTCTGGAGGTCTGATCCATCATTGTATGCGTCTATGAGGCCTCTGGCGGTTCGATCCATATTGTATGGGTCTACAGCTCTGGAGTTCGATCCATCATTGTATGGATCTAGAGGCCCTGGAGGTTCTGATCCATCATTGTATGGTCTAGAGCCTCTGGAGGTCTGATCCATCATTGTATGGAGTCTACGAGCCTCTGGAGGTTCTGATCATCATTGTATGGCGTCTCGAGGCCTCTGGAGTTCTGATCCATCTTGTATGGAGTCTACAGGCCTCTGAGGTTCTGATCCATCATTGTAGCGTTACGAGGCTCTGGAGGTTCTGATCCATCTTGTATGGAGTCTACGAGGCTCTGGAGGTTCTGATCCATCATTGTATGGAGTCTACGAGGTCTCTGAGGTTCTGATCATCATTGTTGAGTCTAGAGGCCTCTGAGGTTCTGATCCATCATGTATGGGTCTACAGGCCTCTGAGGTTCTGATCCATCATTGTATGGTCTACGAGGGGAGAATGATGGATCTTCCCTCTGGAGTTCGATCCATCATGTATGAGTCTAAGAGGCTGGAGGTTCTGTCAGAGGGCGAGAGGCCCGAGTTCTGATCCATCATTGTATGAGTCTAGACTCGAGGTCTGATCCTTGTAGGAGAGAGGTGAGGCTGCCCAATGATGGATCTACAACCCGGAGGTTCTATCCTCATTGTTGGAGTCTATAAGGGTCGGAGTCCTTATTCTCATGAGTGGAGTTAAGGCCCAGGATCTGACCATATTGATGGGAGTCTACGAGGCCTCTGGAGGGAGACATGTAGGGAGTCCAGCCTCCAGTTCGACCGTATTATAAGTCACAAGCCGGAGGTTCGCCTTATTAGACGCCAAGGAGGTCCCGTCATGTAATGGATCTGTAGACCTCTATGATTGTAGAGTTACGAGGCCTTTATTTCTATCATCATTTATATTCCTCTTAGGTCTGATCCATCATTGTATGGAGTCAGAGGCCTTGGAGTTCTGATCCATCATTGTATGGATCTAGAGGCCTCGGAGGTTCTGATCCATCAATGATGGAGTCTAAGGCCTCTGAGTTCTGATCCATCATTGTATGGGTCTACGAGGCTCTGGAGGTTCTGATCCTATTGTATGGAGTCTACGAGCCTCTGGAGTTCTGATCCTCATTGTATGGAGTCTACAGGCCTCTGGAGGTTCTGATCCATCATTGATGGGTAGAGGCTCTGGGTTCTGTCCTCTGTATGCGTCACGGGTCTCTGATCTGACACATTGAGGGTCTATGGGCCCGGAGGTCGATCCACATTGATGATCACGAGCCTCGAGTTCTGATACATGTATGATCTAGAGCCCTGAGGATCCATCTGATGGCTCGAGCCTGAGGTTCTCCAATGTTGGAGTCTAAGGCCCTGGAGGTTCTATCCTCATGTATGGTCAGGGCCTTGGAGGTTCTATCTCATGATGGAGTTGAGCCCTAGGTTCTGACCATCTGATGGAGTCTACAGCCCTGGAGGTGATCCATCTTGTAGGAGCAGGTTGAGGTTCTGATCCATCATTGTATATCAGAGGCTCTGGATTCTATAATTGATGGATCAGAGGCCTCTGAGTTCGATCCAAGAGGAGTAGAGGCTCTGGAGTTCTGATCCTCATGATGAGTAGAGGCCTTGAGGTTCGATCCACATTTAATTATCTGATTTATCCATCATTTATGGTCTTCCTCTGCGGTTCTGATCCATCATTGTATGGGTCTAGAGGCTCTGGAGGTTTGATCATCTTGTATGGGTTATGAGCTCTGAGGTTCTGATCATCATTGTATGGAGTCTACGAGGCTCTGAGGTCTGATCCTCATTGTATGGAGTTACGAGGCCTGGAGGTTCTATCCACATTGTATGGAGTCTAAGCTCTGGAGGTTCTGATCCATCATTGTATGGAGTCTCGAGGCTCTGAGTTCTGATCCATCATTGTATGGCGTCTATGAGCCTCTGGCGGTTCTGATCCATCTGTAGGCGTCTACGAGGTCTCTGAGTTCTGATCCATCATGTATGGGTCTATGAGGCTCTGGAGGTCTGATCATCATTGTATGAGTCTCGAGGCTTGGGGTTCGATCCATCATTGATGGAGTCTACGAGCCTCTGGAGTTCTGATCCATCATTGTAGGGTCTACGAGGCCTCTGGAGGTCGATCCATCATTTATGGAGTCTACAGGCCTTGGAGGTTCTGATCCATCATGTATGGTCTACGAGCCTCTGGAGTCTGATCCCATTTATGGAGTACGAGCTCTGAGTTCTGATCCATCATTGTATGGAGTCAGAGGCTCTGAGTTCTGATCCATCATTGTATGGAGTCTAGAGGCCTCTGAGGTTCTGATCCATCATGTATGGAGTTAAGGCCTCTGGGTTCTGATCCATCATTGTAGGGTCTAGAGTCTGAGTCTGATCCATATTATGGTCTACGAGGCCTCTGGAGGTTCTGATCATCATTATGGAGTCACGAGGCCTCTGGAGGTTCTGATCCATCATTGTAGGGTCTACGAGCCTCTGGAGGTCTGATCCTCTTGATGGGTCTAGAGCCTCTGGAGTTCTGACCATCATTGTATGGGTCTCAGGCTCTGAGTTCTGATCATCATTGTATGGGTCTAGGCCTCTGGAGGTCTGACCATCATTGTATGAGTTACGAGGCCTTGGAGGTGATCCATTGTATGGGTCTGAGGCTCTGGAGGTTCACTCATTGTATGGAGTCTAGAGCCTCTGGAGGTCTACCACCTTTATGGGTCTACGAGGTCTGGAGGTTCTGTCCATCATTGTTGGAGTCTAGAGGCCTGAGGTGATCCCATTTTGGTCTAGAGGCCTCTGGAGGTTCTGATCATCATTGTATGGGTCACGAGGTCCTTGGAGGTTCGATCCATCATTGTTGGAGTCTTGGGCCTCTGGAGGTTTATCATTTTGGAGTCTACGAGGCCTCGGAGGTTTTCCATCATTGTATGGAGTCTAGAGCCTCTGGAGGTTCTGATCCTATTGTATGGTCTAGAGGCTCGGAGGTTCTGATCCTTCTTGTATGGAGTTACAGGCCTGGAGGTTCTGATCCTCTTGATGGAGTCTAGAGGCCTTTGGGGTTCTGACCTCATTGTATGGAGTTATGAGGCCTGGAGGTTGACCCATCATTGTAGGAGTCTACGAGGCCCTGGAGGTTCTGATCCATCATTGGGAGTCTACGAGGCCTCTGGAGGTTTTACCATCTTGTATGGTCTAGAGGCCTCTGGGGTTCTGATCATTGATGGTCTAATGGCTCGGAGTTGACCCTCATGTATGGATCATCATGAGGCTCTGGAGGTTTGATCCATCTTTTGTTGGAGGCTCGTCTGGAGGTTCTGATCCATTTATGAAGTCTGGCTCTGAGGTTCTGATCCATCATTGTATGAGTCTACGAGGCTCTGGAGGTTCTGATCCATCATTTGGAGTCTATGAGGCCTTGGAGTTTGACCATCATTTGTATGGGTCTGAGGCCTCTGGAGTCTGAGCTTCATTTATGGGTCTATGAGGCCTCTGGAGGTTCTGATCCACTATTGTTGAGTCACGAGGCCTCGGGAGGTTCTGATCCATCATTGTTAGGTCTGAGGCCTCTGGAGGTTCTGATCCATTTGTATGGAGTCTACGAGGCCTCTGGAGGTTCTGATCCATCATTGTATGGAGTCTACGAGGCCTCTGGAGGTTCTGATCCATCATTGTATGGAGTCTACGAGGCCTCTGGAGGTTCTGATCCATCATTGTATGGAGTCTACGAGGCCTCTGGAGGTTCTGATCCATCATTGTATGGAGTCTACGAGGCCTCTGGAGGTTCTGATCCATCATTGTATGGAGTCTATGAGGCCTCTGGAGGTTCTGATCCATCATTGTATGGAGTCTACGAGGCCTCTGGAGGTTCTGATTCATCATTGTATGGAGTCTACGAGGCCTCTGGAGGTTCTGATCCATCAATGTATGGAGTCTACGAGGCCTCTGGAGGTTCTGATCCATCATTGTATGGAGTCTACGAGGCCTCTGGAGGTTCTGATCCATCATTGTATGGAGTCTACGAGGCCTCTGGAGGTTGCCTTGTTATAGGACACCAGGACGTTTGCAGCAGATCCTATAAGTCCTGTAGGGTGTGAGGGATCTGAATTGCATTATCCTGCTAAAATGGGGCAATTGTCATTAAGAATAACCATTACCGTGTTCTCCTTTCTATTGAAGCTGCGATACTCTGTGTGTCCTCCTTTTTCAGTAACTTTTATATAAATGCAAGAAATACAGAGTGATCGATCTTCTCCATTTAGGATCGGTTCATGCCTTGTATTGTTTTTGACCATTGCCTGCATATAAGATCAGCTAGGAATTCTTTTATTTTTTTCTCATGTCTGTAATGTGGGATTCTTGCAGGAAAGTTCTGGTGGAACGAGGAGTGGACACGAAACCCCCACATCAGAGTCAGTGACCGGTAAGAGGCGCTCATAGATCTTGTCTGACTGTAAATGTCTAGGTGTAGTCTAGTTTATATTTTTATGTTGGTTAAATACTGAAACAATAAAAGTGACACTGGGTTTCCCCAAAAATAAGCCCCAGCAGGATTTTTGGCCTTTTTGGAGTATGCTTATAATATACTAGCAGTAGAGCACGTCGTTACCCGGGCATAGTAAATAGGACTCCTGCTGTATACTGAGGGCTGTATTCAGGCCCTTGCTTTTACTGGGGTCTGTGTGTGGCCTCCTGCTGAATACTGGTGGCTGTGTTCGGCCTCCTGCTGTATACTGAGGGCTGTGTGTGATCTCCTGCTGTATACTGAGGGCTGTGTGTGGCCTCCTGCTGTATACTGAGGGCTGTGTGTGGCCTCCTGCTGTATACTGAGGGCTGTGTGTGATCTCCTGCTGTATACTGAGGTCTGTGTGTGATCTCCTGCTGTATACTGAGGTCTGTGTGCGGCCTCCTGCTGTATACTGTGTGCTGTGTGTGGCCTCCTGCTGTATACTTGGGGCTGTGTGCAGGCTCCTGCTTATACTGGGAGCTGTGTGCAGCCACATGCTTATACTGGGAGCTGTGTGTTGTTTCCTGCTGTATATTGTGCAGCCTCCTGCTGTATACTGTGTGCTGTGTGTGGCCTCCTGCTGTATACTGGGGCTGTGTGAAGGCTCCTGCTTATACTAGGAGCTGTATGCATCCTCCTGCTTACACTGGGAGCTGTGTGTGGTTTCCTGCTGTATGCTGGGGGCTGTGTGCAGCCTTCTGCTGTATACTGGGGGCTATGTACAGCCTACTGCTGTATACTGGGGGCTTTGTGTGGCCTCCTGCTGTATACTGGGGGCTGTTTGCTGCCTCCTGTTGTATACTGGGAGCTGTGTGTGGTTTCCTGCTTTATACTGTGGGCTGTGTGCTGTGTGCGGCTTCCTGCTGTATACTGGGGATTTCTTGTAGACTGTGAGCCCTCGTGGGCAGGGTCCGATCTCCTCACCTACTGTATTCTCACCCATCCCTTGTACACTGTGAGTCCTCGTGGGCAGGGTCCGATCTCCTCACCTACTGTATTCTCACCCATACCTTGTAGACTGTGTGCCCTTGTGGGCAGGGCCCTCTCTCCTCACCTACTGTATCCTCACCCATCCCTTGTAGACTGTGAGTCCTCGTGGGCAGGGTCCGATCTCCTCACCTACTGTATCCTCACCCATCCCTTGTAGACTGTGAGCCCTCGTGGGCAGAGTCTTCTCTCCTCCCCCTCTGTATCCTCACCCATCTCTTGTAGACTGTGAGTCCTCATGGGCAGGGTCCTCTCTCCTCACCTACTGTATCCTCACCCATCTCTTGTAGACTGTGTGCCCTTGTGGGCAGGGCCCTCTCTCCTCACCTACTGTATCCTCACCCATCCCTTGTAGACTGTGAGTCCTCGTGGGCAGGGTCCGATCTCCTCACCTACTGTATCCTCACCCATCCCTTGTAGACTGTGAGCCCTCGTGGGCAGAGTCTTCTCTCCTCCCCCTCTGTATCCTCACCCATCTCTTGTAGACTGTGAGTCCTCATGGGCAGGGTCCTCTCTCCTCACCTACTGTATTCTCACCCATCCCTTGTAGACTGTGTGCCCTTGTGGGCAGGGCCCTCTCTCCTCACCTACTGTATCCTCACCCATCCCTTGTAGACTGTGAGTCCTCGTGGGCAGGGTCCGATCTCCTCACCTACTGTATTCTCACCCATCCCTTGTACACTGTGAGCTCTTGTGAGCAGGGCCCTCTCTCCTCCCCCTCTGTATCCTCATTCATCTCTTGTAGACTGTGTGCCCTCGTGGGCAGGGCCCTCTCTCCTCACCTACTGTATCCTCACCCATCCCTTGCAGACTGTGTGCCCTCGTGGGCAGGGTCCGATCTCATCACCTACTATATACTCACCCATCCCTTGTACACTGTGAGCTCTTGTGAGCAGAGTCCTCTCTCCTCCCCTCTGTATCCTCATTCATCTCTTGTAGACTGTGAGCCCTCATGGGCAGGGTCCTCTCTCCTCCCTACTGTATCCTCATTCATCTCTTGTACACTGTGAGTCCTCGTGGGCAGGGTCCTCTCTCCTCACTTATCCCTTGTAGACTGTGAGCCCTTGTGGACAGGGTCCTGTCTCCTCACCTACTGTATCCTCACCCATCCCTTGTAGACTGTGAGCCTACTGCATCCTCACCCATCCCTTGTAGACTGTGAGCTGTCATGGGCAGGGTCCTCTCTCCTCACCTACTGTATCCTCACCCATCTCTTGTAGACTATGAGCCCTCGCAGGCAGGGTCCTCTCCCCTCACCTACTGTATAATAATAATATTTATTCATTTATATAGCGCTATTAATTCCATAGCACTTTTACATACATCAGTAATGCTGTCTCTCTTGGAGCTCACAATCTAAACATCCTATCAGTATGTCTTTGCAATGTGGGAGGAAACCGGAGTGCCTGGAGGAAACCCACACAAACACGGGGAGAACATACAAACTCCTTGCAGATGTTGTCCTTGGTGGGAATTGAACCCAAGACCTCAGTGCTGCAAAGGCTGCAGTGCTAACCACTGAGTCACCATGCCTACTGTATCCTCACCCATGCCTTGTAGACTGTGAGCCCTCGTGGGCAAGGTCCTCTCTCCTCACCTACTGTATCCTCACCCATCGCTAGTAGACTGTGAGTCCTCATGGGCAGGGTCCTCTCTCCTCACCTACTGTATCCTCACCCATCCCTTGTAGACTGTGATCCCTTGTGGGCAGGGTCCTCTCTCCTCACCTACTGTATCCTCACCTATCCCTTGTAGACTGTGAGCCCTCGTGGGCAGGGTCCTCTTTCCTCACCTACTGTATCCTCACCCATCCCTTGTAGACTGTGAGTCCTCGTGTGCAGGGTCCTCTCCCCTCACCTACTGTATCCTGACCCATGCCTTGTAGACTGTGAGCCCTCGTGGGCAGGGTCCTCACTCCTCACCTACTGTATTCTCACCCATACCTTGTAGACTGTTAGCCCTCGTGGGCAGGGTCCTCACTCCTCACCTACTGTATCCTCACCCATTCCTTGTAGACTGTGAGTCCTCGTGGGCAGGGTCCTCTCTCCTCACCTACTGTATCCTCCCCCATCCCTTGTAGACAGTAAGTCCTCGTGGGCAGGGTCCTCTCTCCTCACCTACTATATCCTCACCCATCCCTTGTAGACTCTGAGCTCTCGTGGGCAGGGTCCTCTCTCCTCACCTACTATATCCTACCCCATCCCTTGTAGACAGTGAGCCCTCATAGGCAGGGTCCTCTCTCCTCACCTACTGTATCCTCACCCATCCCTTGTAGACTGTGAGTCCTTGTGGGCAGGGTCCTCTCTCCTCACCTACTGTATCCTCACCCATCCCTAGTAGACTGTGAGCCCTCGTGGGCAGGATCCTCTCTCCTCACCTACTGTATCCTCACCCATCCCTAGTAGACTATGAGCCCTCACGGGCAGGGTCCTCTTTCCTCACCTACTG
>JARQOC010000681.1:0-65426 GCA_033576535.1 Allobates femoralis | reverse complement strand
GTAGCTCTGCCCTCCACTCTAGCTATTGATAGCCTCCTGAGGGACCATGTTGATTCTTTAAAATATAAAAGGGTGGGGGACAAGAGGCGCAATAGTGCCCTATCACTAATTGTAATGGGGTGGTGCTGAGAAGCCGCTCACCTGATGCAGTTGTGATCCCCACAATTGGTTTGAAGGCGTTTAGGAAATATTATTCCAAGCTGCTGCAGGACCTCCACCGACCACTGAACAGTGGTTATAATCCAGAAAGATGATGGGAGTATAGGTGTATACTCACCAAAGAGTCAGTCAGATTTCCATCCTTTATTCTCCTTTTCCTACGCGTTTCGGCGCCTAGCCTGGCACCTTCAGATATCCCTGATGAAGGTGCCAGGCTAGGCGCCGAAACGCGTAGGAAAAGGAGAATAAAGGATGGAAATCTGACTGACTCTTTGGTGAGTTTTTTAAGCCCTGGAGCAGCGCGGACCGTGATACACCTATACTCCCATCATCTTTCATGTTGATTCTTTGTACATCATGTAGGCTGGTGGTTGAGGCAGGGCACATATGGGACGGCACCCCTGGTGATGGCGACCACCCCTGGGACTGTGCCCCTCTCATATCTGTGGGAATTAGGATCATGTGTCCATATGGGTGGGGGAGAGCATCTGACCCCTGCAACAAGGCTTGTCCCTCCATTCTGCCATCTAATAGGCCTCCAGACTGTGAGGGGCCAGGCTGCCCTGTGAACATCCCCTCCGCAGCGCAGCTCCCATTACCTCCATGAACAATTATGCGAGCGCCGGCTCCTCCTGTCTCTGTTGCCCCTGAAGCTTGTAACACCGGTTCCACTCTGCTTCCCGCCCCTGCGGTCCGCGCTGTAACCCCGCTCTCGTCCACGGCGGGGTCTGGATAGATTCCGCTGCCACTGACTGGTTTGGACAACGCTGCTCATTGCCCGCCATGTTCCCTGGAGGCATAGAGGGGGAGGCGGGATCCGCCATCTTGGAAGCAGCTGCAGCTCCTAGGGGCTTGCTGGAGCAGCGGAGATACCGGGAAATGCTGCCTTCCCGCGGGTCCAGGAGCTGTGTGCCGGTAGCTGAGCGGTTTCCCCTCCGTTTCGCCGACATATGGCAATGATAGGCCAGGTTGTGGGCCGATAATTAGGCTGGACAGGGGCCAGGGAGCAGGAGCTCTGTGATCAGGGTCTCTCTCCCCTCATGGCCAGGACACGCCCGCCCCATGATTCCTTTTTAAGGACATGGCAGCCGTGGAGAGAGAGGATAGGAAATGGTGATATTAGTAGTTGAATGAGGGGTAACAATGGCCGAAAGCGTCTCTCCCACCCCCCACACACCTATCATACCTATTTTATCATTTACTCGTCGACTGGGATTTGTGAGAGGTTCCTCGGAGGCAATGATAATACTTCGTCGGTCGTCAGCCATGAGAGTTCTATATATCCATAATTCTATAATTTTATTATTATACAACACTGATTTTATAACGTTATAATTCTCTAGATGATAATAAAGACTCTGTACCGTCAAAATACCTATGAAAGAATTGAGAAACCACTTGTTTAAGTTCTACAACAAGTTTATTTTGTTAAAATACTAAGACATAGGTACCAATAGATATATGATGGAAATATGTCATTATGTACCATGTTGTGTTACCTTTAAAAAATTAAATAAAGAATTAAAAAAAAAAAAAAAAAAAAAAAAAAAAAAAGCAAGCAGCTAAAGCGTGAAATGACAAAATCACGGAGGTGCTCACAAATGAAAAACTTCAAAGAAGCAAAGCTGATCCATCCTTGAACACAAAAAGACTGATGAATAGATGGATTTATGTACTCATATTTGTTGACGATATTTTGATTTGTTTTGAACAAGAAAGGGATAAAGAAAACATTCTAAAAATCCTGAAGCGACATTTCAAAATCAAAAACTTGGGAAATGTGAAACAATACCTAGGAATACAGGTAGAAAGAGAAGAAGACAGAAGTTTTCTACTGAATCAAAATCACATGATGATGATGCAAAAACAGCAAAGTCTCCAATGGAAACTAATTATCTCATAGAGATAAATAGTGAGAAAAAAGTGTTACCAAATAATGAAGAACGACAATAGGAAAACTACTGTATCTAGTGACTGTTACAAGGCCAGACATTGCAGCAGCAGTAGAAATCCTGAGTAGAAAGGTGTCAAAACCAAATAAAGCTGACTGGAATGCCATGAAGAGAGTAATGCGTTATTTGAAAGGAACTAGCAACATTAAGCTGAAATTACCTACAAGTGATAATTGCATTTTTACAGGATACGTTGATGCAGATTGGGCTGGAGTTCCAACTGACAGAAGATCTACCAGTGGACATATTTTTTTCCTCTCAGGTGGACCAATAGATTGGACAAGTAAGAAAGTTAATTGTGACACTGTCTTCAACAGAAGCAGAATATGTTGCCGCAGCACATGCAAGTCAAGAAGTTCTGTGGTTAAGACAATTGTTGACAGACTTAGGACAACCACAGTTGTAACCAACAAAATTGAATGAGGACAATCAAGGATGTCTTGTTCTTGCTCAGATGAAAAGAGTCAATCCAAGAACCAAGAATATTGGTGTGCAGTATCATTTCTTGAGAGTTCATCAGGAAACACCAGAGACTAATAAAAAAGTTGGGTTTGATTGAATAAGTCCTTATGTACCGTGGGGATTCTTAGAAGATGCACTCTGCTACAAAAGGCTGCTCCTCTGTGTGACCGCTCTGATGTGTAACAAGATCTGATTTATGTGTAAAACATTTCCCACATTCTGAACATGAGAAAGGCTTTTCCCCAGTGTGACTTCTCTGATGTGTAACAAGATCTGATTTACGTGTAAAACATTTCCCACACTCTGAACATGAGAAAGGCTTTTCCCCAGTGTGACTTCTGTGATGTCTAAGAAAATGTGATATATCTGCAAAACATTTCTCACATTTTGAACATAAAAAAGGCTTCTCCCCTGTGTGACCTCTCTGATGTGTTACAAGATCTGATTTAAGTGTAAAACATTTCCCACATTCTGAACATGAAAAAGGCTTCCCCTCTGTGTGACTTCTCTTGTGTGAATCAAGATGTGCTTTCTGTACAAAACATTTCCCACATTCTGAGCATGAAAAAGGCTTCTCCCCTGTGTGAGTTCTCTGATGTTTAACAAGATCTGAATTACGTGTAAAACATTTCCCACACTCTGAACAGGAAAAAGGCTTCTCTCCTGTGTGAATTCTCTGATGTGTAACAAGATCTGATTTATGTGTAAAACATTTTCCACACTCTGAACATGAGAAAGGCTTCTCCCCTGTGTGAGTTCTCTGATGTCTATGAAAATGTGATCTATCTGCAAAACATTTCCCACATTTTGAACATGAATATGGCTTCTCCCCTGTGTGACTTCTCTGATGTCTAACAAAATATGATTTATCTGCAAAACATTTCCCACATTCTGAACATAAAAACGGCTTCTCCCCTGTGTGACCTCTCTGATGTGTTACAAGTTCTGATTTACGTGTAAAACATTTCCCACATTCTGAACATGAAAAAGGCTTCTCCTCTGTGTGACTTCTCTTGTGTGAATCAAGATGTGCTTTCCGTACAAAACATTTCCCACATTCTGAGCATGAAAAAGGCTTCTCCCCTGTGTGAGTTCTCAGATGTGTAACAAGACGTGATTTAAATGTAAAACATTTCCCACATTCTGAGCATGAAAAAGGCTTCTCCTCTGTGTGAGTTCTCAGATGTGTAACAAGACGTGATTTATATGTAAAACATTTCCCACATTCTGAACATGAATATGGCTTCTTCCCTGTATGAATTCTCTCATGACTAACAAGATCTGATTTCTGGTTAAAATGTTTTCTACACTTGGAACAAGAAAATCTCTTTTTCTCTGTGTGAATTTTTTGATGTTTAACAAAAGATGTTTCGAGGGGAAAACTATTTCCATATTCTGAAAGGGAAAATGGCGTCTTTGTTTTAAGAGCAGTTTGATTTTTAATGCCTCTTTTGTGACTTTTATTCTTCTTAGTAGTCGGTGATGATTCAGAAGATTGGACCTGTTTCATAGGATCAGATGACAGATCTCTGTTGTGAAGGGATGATGGGATATCTGGAGTGATGGCAGTCATGTAAATTGTATCCTGTGTGGTTTCAAGTTCATCTGATTTATAAATTGAAGGTATCAGTTGTCCTTCTGATCTCCTGGTACAGTCATCTGACAAGAATAAGTACAATTATTATTTTTGAATAAAATATACCTGAAATTAATATTTTTGACAATTTCTACTTAAAATGTAAGTCTTCTACAGTACATGTCTTTAACCTACAGTCCCGGTTAGAAAACCATAACCTCAGCCTAGGAATTTAGGTTCTGGCTACCAGGTGTGAGGTAGGGCCGGGATTGCAAGACAAACAGCCGTGAGCCCGGTATCAGTTCATACAGCGCCCGGATTTATTATGAGGCACAGAAGTGGCACAAGCCGCCAGGTTCCGGGACGCAGCCGGGTACAATGCATACATCCCCGGACAGTAACACGGTCCCTTCAGGTTAGGAGTTCTCTCCGGTGTAGGTCACACTGGGCTCCCGGGTTAGGCCGTGTTGTACAGCACACAGCCTCTCACACCCTGGACCTGACCGCTCATCAGCCTCTTCTGCCTCAGCTCAGGCCGACGCTCTCCACAGGGGACCCCGCCCTGTCTCCTAACCTAGCATTTAACCCCGTGTCTCCCTCCGGGGAAAACCTACAAGAACCAGCCTGGAGTGGAGCGTCCCTCTATCCTATATTCCATACCGGGTTCAATACGTGACAGTGCACATTCTGGGGGACACATAGCGCCCCTCGCGTATGATCCCCCTCACTGTCTCACACAGGGTAACATTGTGTCATCATATTCTGCTTGAACTCAGTATAGTAGCTTCAGGTCTGACTAGAGGAGCACCAAAACTGGATGATAATAATAATAATAATATTTATTCATTTATATAGCGCTATTAATTCTATAGCACTTTACATACATCAGTAATGCATGCGCAGTGCGGGTCTTGGAGCTAACAAAGCGGCGCAAGTGTACATACGTCACCCAGCGCCGGAAATGACGCGATTCGCGTCACCCAGCCCCACTACAGGCCGAGACAGCACAGAGCGGCGGGGAGGCGCGCATTGTAATCTGATTAGAAGGTCACGCCTATGGAGGCGTCATATCATGAAGAGGGGCAGCCTGCCAGGGTGACTATGAATACAATAGTCACTCATTATCATCCCTGTAATAACATTTATCTTCAGTTTCAATAGATGCATTTAGGAGCTAATAGGAGGAGTGTAGGGTAAGTGTTAATATGCTGTAGGGACAGCTTTTAATAGCTTTAGAGGTGTTTTGGGGTGACAGGATCCCTTTAATACTCGCTCATCTCTAATCGCTATGTGACGTTCTAGCTTAGCTTATAGCGCACACAGCAGCGGCGGCGCCGTCTGACACTGAGGAGATGGCGAGGAGGGTACAATGGCAAGAACATGTGACACACCCAGCCAATGACACAAACCCTTGTGTGCAGAGAGTGCACTGTGCTCTATGAGGGCTGACGACACCGGATCACCCACAGTGAGTGCGGGAAGGGAAAGACATGGAGATCTGCATGATTCACCATAGACGTCTCCCATCCCCCCACTATTCATTCCTAGAACAGAAGCATCACTGTGAACAGTCCGGAAGATAATAACGTTATCAAACACAAACTCCAATTACAGGATTTTTAGCAAATTGTTTGAATTTGTGGAATGACTGGAACATCGCCCAAAACATCTGAAATTGGGGAAGAATTCTAATGGGACACCGCTCATCTCTACTTGTGACTGGTTTTGGATCTCTGTCTTATGTCTGTATTGGGACTTCGTATTAAACATGTTTCTTTCCTTTGGCAGTTGAGGAGTTAATGCCAATCTCTGCTGCTAGCAAGCTAGCTAGTTCTTGTCCAGGTGTGGCTATTCTGTGATCACTCCCATCCCCTTTATATGGTCACATGGTTCCAGCATGCATTGCTGGTGATTGAACATTCCTAGTCAAACGTCCTATGGTGAGGGAGGTTTTCTGGAGAGCTGACTACTGCAAAGGAGCGAGGCAGGTGTGAAGTTGCTGTGTTGTTCTCCTGTTTGTCTCCCCTCCCCTCTTGCATTCTTTATTGCAGTAGTTGGGACTATCACTCCCACAGGCCATTCCCTATTCAGGGCTAACATCAGGGCCAATGAGGGCCTAAGTATCTTGTTCGGCGATGAGTTGAAATAACTCATAAAGGGATGATAGGGGGATCAGGGCACAGCTACCAGTGAGTGCAGGAGGTCACCTCTCCCCCGTTCCCTCCACTGTCTCCCAGTTCACTATATTGTGTTGTGTGCTGGACATCGTTGGTCCGTTCTTCACTGTCACGCACGCTAGCTGGACATCCCCCTCAGTCCAAGCGTGACAATAGCATATTCCTGGAGTCTGCCGGATATAGCCTTGTTCTCCCCTGGTCCAGTCCTGTGTGCTCAGCTCTCACCTTGTGCCCCGGCCTGTTTACTGACTACTCTTAAGGCTTCTTATTCTGACTCTGCCCTCCTGGTTCTGACCCGGCTCCTGACTATTCTTCCTGCCATTTCACACCACCAATAAGCAGATAACTCTGTGTCCTCAGCCTACTGGTCCCTGTGTAAGTCCAGACCCATTTATAGGGGTTATAGGGTGAAGGACAAGACAATCCCTGGGATATGGAGAGCAGAGTAGATAGTGCCAGGTCTGCTTGTGGCAGCCATCTTTTCAGCTGCCGGGTGATCACATGATTGTGATATGTCTGGACTCCACCAGCGATAAAGCAGCCACAGCCGGTGACGGAGAAGAATCTGTGACTCACCTGGGCGGTGATCTGTAGGGATCTCCTCTGTCCTCCGCTCATCACCCCTCACATAGGTCTCTGGAGGATTAATATGGGGCAGATCTTCACCCTGAAACAAAGATTATAAAGTCACAGACAGATGGAGAAGTCCCATCTGTGATCAGCTGTAATCTGCCATCTCCACCGTCCTCATTACACAAGTATAACACATCTAATAGTGGGGGAGAAAACAAGACTGAGACAAGATCTCCACAGCCGTCTACACATCATAGGGAGATCTCATCACACCTTCTCTCCATCTGTGATCAGCTGTAATCTGCCATCTCCACCGTTCTCATTACACAAGTATAACACATCTAATAGTGGAGGAGAAAACAAGACTGAGACAAGATCTCCACAGCCGTCTACACATCATAGGGAGATCTCATCACACCTTCTCTCCATCTGTGATCAGCTGTAATCTGCCATCTCCACCGTCCTCATTACACAAGTATAACACATCTAATAGTGGAGGAGAAAACAAGACTGAGACAAGATCTCCACAGCCGTCTACACATCATAGGGAGATCTCATCACACCTTCTCTCCATCTGTGATCAGCTGTAATCTGCCATCTCCACCGTCCTCATTACACAAGTATAACACATCTAATAGTGGAGGAGAAAACAAGACTGAGACAAGATCTCCACAGCCGTCTACACATCATAGGGAGATCTCATCACACCTTCTCTCCATCTATGATCAGCTGTAATCTGCCTTCTCCACCCATCTCATTACACAAGTATAACACATCTAATAGTGGGGGAGAAAACAAGACTGAGACAAGATCTCCACAGCCGTCTACACATCATAGGGAGATCTCATCACACCTTCTCTCCATCTGTGATCAGCTGTAATCTGCCATCTCCACCGTCCTCATTACACAAGTATAAGACATCTAATAGTGGGGAGAAAACAAGACTGAGACAAGATCTCCACAGCCGTCTACACATCATAGGGAGATCTCATCACACCTCCTCTCCATCTGTGATCAGCTGTAATCTGCCATCTCCACCGTTCTCATTACACAAGTATAACACATCTAATAGTGGGGAGAAAACAAGACTGAGACAAGATCTCCACAGCCATCTACACATCATAGGGAGATCTCATCACACCTTCTCTCCATCTGTGATCAGCTGTAATCTGCCATCTCCACCGTCCTCATTACACAAGTATAACACATCTAATAGTGGGGAGAAAACAAGACTGAGACAAGATCTCCACAGCCGTCTACACATCATAGGGAGATCTCATCACACCTTCTCTCCATCTGTGATCAGCTGTAATCTGCCATCTCCACCGTCCTCATTACACAAGTATAACACATCTAATAGTGGAGGAGAAAACAAGACTGAGACAAGATCTCCACAGCCGTCTACACATCATAGGGAGATCTCATCACACCTCCTCTCCATCTGTGATCAGCTGTAATCTGCCATCTCCACCGTCCTCATTACACAAGTATAACACATACAATTATCTAACAAAAAATAACGATATTAAGCCCATTTAGAGAATGCAATAGTATCTTATTAATTCGTGGACAAAGATCAAGGGGTGATGAAATATACAATGATAGGTGGAGGAACAGCAACAGTTCATTAATTGGATACAGATAATTGTATTGTATAGACAAAGCCACTGTCGGCATACAGAGCATACACTACTAGTGGATCACAATAAGGTGTGATATAATGATATAAAGTGCTATGTGCAATCTGATAGCCTCTATGGTGTCCACAAGGTGATCATGTGGCTGCCACTACAAATCCCATTACAACCACACATTATCGTTTACTTATAACACACTATTATGCCTACACATAAGCCAATGCTGCAGAGTGCGGCCCATTGTAACAAAGTGACCACATATACAATAAATACAGTACAAGTACCTTTCTATGGATGCGCTGTCAGCCTGCCCTCCACGGCGTGGACCCTTCTTCACAGGGGCGTCAATGCATCAGGAAGTGCTCATTAAAAAGGTGTGTGTCCAATCAAATCACTTATCATCAGTAGCCTTACGTCATAGCAAGGTAACTACAAAACATCAGCGCTCACGGGGGCCGACCTACCAATCATATCACTGCCCCCGAGACACCGCACGTCATAGCAAGGTAACTACAAAACGTCAGCGCTCACGGGGGCCGATCTACCAATCATATCACTGCCCCCGAGCACCGCACGTCATAGCAAGGTAACTACAAAACGTCAGCACTCACAGGGGCCGACCTACCAATCATATCACTGCCCCCGAGACACCACACGTCATAGCAAGGTAACTACAAAACGTCAGCACTCACAGGGGCCGACCTACCAATCATATCACTGCCCCCGAGACACCGCACGTCATAGCAAGGTAACTACAAAACGTCAGCGCTCACGGGGGCCGTCCTACCAATCATATCACTGCCCCCGAGACACCGCACGTCATAGCAAGGTAACTACAAAACGTCAGCGCTCACGGGGGCCGACCGACCAATCCTATCACTGCCCCGAGACACCGCACGTCATAGCAAGGTAACTACAAAACGTCAGCGCTCACGGGGGCCGACCGACCAATCTATCACTGCCCCGAGACACCGCACGTCATAGCAAGGTAACTACAAAACGTCAGCGCTCACAGGGGCCGACCTACAATCATATCACTGCCCCGAGACACGCAGTCATAGCAAGGTAATACAAAACGTCAGCGCTCACGGGGCCGATCTACCAATCATATCACTGCCCGAGGCACGACGTCATAGCAAGGTAATACAAAACGTCAGCGCTCACGGGGGCCGACCACCAATCATATCACTGCCCCGAGACACCGCACGTCATAGCAAGGTAATACAAACGTCAGCGCTCACAGGGGCCGACCGACCAATCATATCACTGCCCCGAGACACCGCACGTCATAGCAAGGTAACTACAAAACGTCAGCGCTCACGGGGCCGACCTACCATCATATCACTGCCCCGAGCACACCGCACGTCATAGCAAGGTAACTACAAAACGTCAGCGCTCACGGGGGCCGACCTACAATCATATCACTGCCCCGAGACACCGCACGTCATAGCAAGGTAACACAAAAGTCAGCCTCACAGGGGCCGACCGACCAATCATATCACTGCCCCGAGACACCGCACGTCATAGAAGGTAACTACAAAACGTCAGCGCTCACGGGGGCCGACTACCAATCATATCACTGCCCCGAGACACGCACGTCATAGCAAGGTAACTACAAAACGTCAGGCTCACGGGGCCGACCTACCAATCATATCACTGCCCCGAGAACGCACGTATAGCAAGGTAACTACAAAACGTCAGCGCTCACAGGGGCCGACCTACCAATCATATCACTGCCCCGAGACACGCACGTCATAGCAAGGTAACTACAAAACGTCAGCCTCACGGGGCCGACTACCAAATCATATCACTGCCCCCGAGACACCGCACGTCATAGCAAGGTAACTACAAAACGTCAGCGCTCACGGGGCCGCCTACCAATCATATCACTGCCCCGAGACACCGCACGTCTAGCAAGGTAACTACAAAACGTCAGCCTCACAGGGGCCGACTACCAATCATATCACTGCCCCGAGACACCGCACGTCATAGCAAGGTAACTACAAAACGTCAGCGCTCACAGGGGCCGACCTACCAATCATATCACTGCCCCCGAGACACCGCACGTCATAGCAAGGTAACTACAAAACGTCAGCGCTCACGGGGCCGACCTACCAATCATATCACTGCCCCCGAGACACCGCACGTCATAGCAAGGTAACTACAAAACGTCAGCGCTCACGGGGGCCGACCTACCAATCATATCACTGCCCCCGAGACACCGCACGTCATAGCAAGGTAACTACAAAACGTCAGCGCTCACAGGGGCCGACCTACCAATCATATCACTGCCCCCGAGACACCGCACGTCATAGCAAGGTAACTACAAAACGTCAGCGCTCACAGGGGCCGACCTACCAATCATATCACTGCCCCCGAGACACAGCACGTCATAGCAAGGTAACTACAAAACGTCAGCGCTCACGGGGGCCGACCTACCAATCATATCACTGCCCCTGAGACACCGCACGTCATAGCAAGGTAACTACAAAACGTCAGCGCTCACGGGGCCGACCTACCAATCATATCACTGCCCCTGAGACACCGCACGTCATAGCAAGTGTATTGCTAATAAAAATATGGATATCTTATAGCCTACATTATGTAACATATTGCTTATATGCTTTGATAAAGTGTGGTCAACAGACCAAGGGTGGAATGTATTGCAAATATGAAATATGGTTATCTGAATCCAAGCACTATATATTGCAATATATTGCAGTGTCATTGATATACTTTCATATTGAGAAACTAGTTCATTCAAATGAACTGTCTTGATGTCTGCCATCCACAAAGTGAGTGTTTGCTCTGGGTTAGTACAGTAAGACAATGTCAATTGTTCAGTGGTCTTTGAAGCTGTGTGTTTCAAGGATTCATTATCCTAATTTGTACACAAGTGACCACTGTGATATTTGCTTTGACAAACAAGTATTATTGTAACCAAAATACTGTGTTTAAATAATAAGTTCACTGACCATTATGTTCCATGAGAAATACACAGATCGATTGTCTAGAATAATGTTTCTAAGTAAACTTCTCGATAACAGAATCTGGCCAATTCCGTTTGATCGACAAGTCAAAGCTTATAAACATTAACCAGGCTGCCATTGTTGAAGCCTTATAAAAGTCGCTGGAATCATGATACAGACAGAAGCATTTTTGGTGGTGACTTCTCAGGAGTTCTCTGTCAATTGGACAGATGACGCTCATAAGCTCCTTGATGAAGAAGTCATCTTGTGTACCTGAATACAGTGTTGTGTTTTCCCACTGAGCTCTCCTGTCTTCATCGTGCTTCTCCGATTGATGTTACAAGACAAGATGATGTGCAACTCCGTGGTGATGTGATGTAAGTAAATGCATAACCTTTATGTGTTGATTATACTAATAGTGTATGCAATATCCTAATGTTTTTATAGTTTTGTATTACAAATAGTGTATGCAATATCATACTGTTGTTTTTATAGTTTTGTATTCTAAATGAGCCTTTTTAATAAAATTACTTGATCACCTTCTTTAAAGTCGTATCCGAACCTGTTTGTCAAACCAATTGGCAAAACAGCAAGGTAACTACAAAACGTCAGCGCTCACAGGGGCCGATCTACCAATCATATCACTGCCCCGAGACACCGCACGTCATAGCAAGGTAACTACAAAACGTCAGCGCTCACAGGGGCCGACCTACCAATCATATCACTGCCCCCGAGACACCGCACGTCATAGCAAGGTAACTACAAAACGTCAGCGCTCACGGGGGCCGACCTACCAATCATATCACTGCCCCCGAGACACCGCACGTCATAGCAAGGTAACTACAAAACGTCAGCACTCACGGGGGCCGATCTACCAATCATATCACTGCCCCCGAGACACCGCACGTCATAGCAAGGTAACTACAAAACGTCAGCGCTCACAGGGGCCGATCTACCAATCATATCACTGCCCCCGAGACACCGCAACGTCATAGCAAGGTAACTACAAAACGTCAGCACTCACGGGGGCCGACCTACCAATCATATCACTGCCCGCGAGACACCGCACGTCATAGCAAGGTAACTACAAAACGTCAGCGCTCACAGGGGCCGACCTACCAATCATATCACTGCCCCCGAGACACTGCACGTCATAGCAAGGTAACTACAAAACGTCAGCACTCACGGGGGCCGACCTACCAATCATATCACTGCCCGCGAGACACCGCACGTCATAGCAAGGTAACTACAAAACGTCAGCGCTCACGGGGGCCGACCTACCAATCATATCACTGCCCCCGAGACACCGCACGTCATAGCAAGGTAACTACAAAACGTCAGCGCTCACGGGGGCCGACCTACCAATCATATCACTGCCCCCGAGACACCGCACGTCATAGCAAGGTAACTACAAAACGTCAGCACTCACAGGGGCCGACCTACCAATCATATCACTGCCCCCGAGACACCGCACGTCATAGCAAGGTAACTACAAAACGTCAGCGCTCACAGGGGCCGACCTACCAATCATATCACTGCCCCCGAGACACCGCACGTCATAGCAAGGTAACTACAAAACGTCAGCGCTCACAGGGGCCGACCTACCAATCATATCACTGCCCCCGAGACACCGCACGTCATAGCAAGGTAACTACAAAACGTCAGCGCTCACGGGGGCCGACCTACCAATCATATCACTGCCCCCGAGACACCGCACGTCATAGCAAGGTAACTACAAAACGTCAGCACTCACGGGGGCCGATCTACCAATCATATCACTGCCCCCGAGACACCGCACGTCATAGCAAGGTAACTACAAAACGTCAGCGCTCACAGGGGCCGATCTACCAATCATATCACTGCCCCCGAGACACCGCACGTCATAGCAAGGTAACTACAAAACGTCAGCACTCACGGGGGCCGACCTACCAATCATATCACTGCCCGCGAGACACCGCACGTCATAGCAAGGTAACTACAAAAACGTCAGCGCTCACAGGGGCCGACCTACCAATCATATCACTGCCCCCGAGACACTGCACGTCATAGCAAGGTAACTACAAAACGTCAGCGCTCACGGGGGCCGACCTACCAATCATATCACTGCCCCCGAGACACCGCACGTCATAGCAAGGTAACTACAAAACGTCAGCGCTCACGGGGGCCGACCTACCAATCATATCACTGCCCGCGAGACACCGCACGTCATAGCAAGGTAACTACAAAACGTCAGCGCTCACGGGGGCCGACCTACCAATCATATCACTGCCCCCTAGACACCGCACGTCATAGCAAGGTAACTACAAAACATCAGCGCTCACGGGGGCCGACCTACCAATCATATCACTGCCCCCGAGACACCGCACGTCATAGCAAGGTAACAACAAAACGTCAGCGCTCACAGGGGCCGACCGACCAATCATATCACTGCCCCGAGACACCGCACGTCATAGCAAGGTAACAACAAAACGTCAGCACTCACAGGGGCCGACCTACCAATCATATCACTGCCCCCGAGACACCGCACGTCATAGCAAGGTAACTACAAAACGTCAGCGCTCACGGGGGCCGACCTACCAATCATATCACTGCCCCCGAGACACCGCACGTCATAGCAAGGTAACTACAAAACGTCAGCGCTCACGGGGGCCGACCTACCAATCATATCACTGCCCCCGAGACACCGCACGTCATAGCAAGGTAACTACAAAACGTCAGCGCTCACAGGGGCCGACCTACCAATCATATCACTGCCCCCGAGACACCGCACGTCATAGCAAGGTAACTACAAAACGTCAGCGCTCACAGGGGCCGACCTACCAATCATATCACTGCCCCCGAGACACCACACGTCATAGCAAGGTAACTACAAAACGTCAGCGCTCACGGGGGCCGACCTACCAATCATATCACTGCCCCCGAGACACCGCACGTCATAGCAAGGTAACAACAAAACGTCAGCACTCACGGGGGCCGACCTACCAATCATATCACTGCCCGCGAGACACCGCACGTCATAGCAAGGTAACTACAAAACGTCAGCGCTCACGGGGGCCGATCTACCAATCATATCACTGCCCCCGAGACACCGCACGTCATAGCAAGGTAACTACAAAACGTCAGCGCTCACGGGGGCCGACCTACCAATCATATCACTGCCCGCGAGACACCGCACGTCATAGCAAGGTAACTACAAAACGTCAGCGCTCACGGGGGCCGATCTACCAATCATATCACTGCCCCCGAGACACCGCACGTCATAGCAAGGTAACTACAAAACGTCAGCGCTCACGGGGGCCGAACTACTCAATCATATCACTGCCCCCGAGACACCGCACGTCATAGCAAGGTAACTACAAAACGTCAGCGCTCACGGGGGCCGACCTACCAATCATATCACTGCCCGCGAGACACCGCACGTCATAGCAAGGTAACTACAAAACGTCAGCGCTCACGGGGGCCTATCTACCAATCATATCACTGCACCCTAGACACCGCACGTCATAGCAAGGTAACTACAAAACGTCAGCGCTCACGGGGGCCGACCTACCAATCATATCACTGCCCCCGAGACACCGCACGTCATAGCAAGGTAACTACAAAACGTCAGCGCTCACGGGGGCCGACCTACCAATCATATCACTGCCTCCGAGACACCGCACGTCATAGCAAGGTAACTACAAAACGTCAGCGCTCACAGGGGCCGATCTACCAATCATATCACTGCCCCCGAGACACCGCACGTCATAGCAAGGTAACTACAAAACGTCAGCGCTCACGGGGGCCGAACTACCAATCATATCACTGCCCCCGAGACACCGCACGTCATAGCAAGGTAACTACAAAACGTCAGCGCTCACAGGGGCCGACCTACCAATCATATCACTGCCCCGAGACACCGCACGTCATAGCAAGGTAACTACAAAACGTCAGCGCTCACGGGGGCCGACCGACCAATCCTATCACTGCCCCCGAGACACCGCACGTCATAGCAAGGTAACTACAAAACGTCAGCGCTCACAGGGGCCGACCTACCAATCATATCACTGCCCCCGAGACACCACACGTCATAGCAAGATAACTACAAAACGTCAGCGCTCACAGGGGCCGACCTACCAATCATATCACTGCCCCGAGACACAGCACGTCATAGCAAGGTAACTACAAAACGTCAGCGCTCACGGGGGCCGACCGACCAATCCTATCACTGCCCCGAGACACCGCACGTCATAGCAAGGTAACTACAAAACGTCAGCGCTCACGGGGGCCGCCCTACCAATCATATCACTGCCCCCGAGACACCGCACGTCATAGCAAGGTAACTACAAAACGTCAGCGCTCACGGGGGCCGACCGACCAATCCTATCACTGCCCCCGAGACACCGCACGTCATAGCAAGGTAACAACAAAACGTCAGCGCTCACAGGGGCCGACCGACCAATCATATCACTGCCCCCGAGACACCGCACGTCATAGCAAGGTAACTACAAAACGTCAGCGCTCACGGGGGCCGACCGACCAATCCTATCACTGCCCCCGAGACACCGCACGTCATAGCAAGGTAACTACAAAACGTCAGCGCTCACAGGGGCCGACCGACCAATCATATCACTGCCCCCGAGACACCGCACGTCATAGCAAGGTAACTACAAAACGTCAGCGCTCACGGGGGCCGACCTACCAATCATATCACTGCCCCCGAGACACCGCACGTCATAGCAAGGTAACTACAAAACGTCAGCACTCACAGGGGCCGACCTACCAATCATATCACTGCCCCCGAGACACCGCACGTCATGGTTATCAAGGTAACATGATAGCGATGCGGCGTCAACAGTCACATGACCGTAAGACACCACAGCCGTATCATGTCCTGCTGCCAATGACTGGGGTACTCACAAGGGGAGGTGATAATACTATAGAACCATATAACAGTGTCCCATAGCCAAAATGGTACACAACCGACATGGATTCCAAATTCAATATAAGGATAAGTCAACAGGGTAATATCACAAACTTAACAGTAACAATTTATAGAACAATGTCCAGAATTAGATATCGGACAGTTATATAGAAAATTGTAAACGATGTAACCACTCAATATTGATATACGTACATTGTACAATCATACAATACTTATGTATGCACTATATTATTATTATTATTATTTATATAGCGCCATTGGTTCCATGGCGCTTTACATGTGTAAGGGCAGAACAAGGACGAGAACACAAATAACGATGAATAAATCATACAGGTACATTAGGGCAGAGGATCTTGTCCACAAGAGCTCACACTCTATAGGGGGTGGGGGAGAGGGGAGGCGGTGCAGCGGATTGGGTCTCAGTGTGGGTTATAGGCTTGAAGGAAGAGGTGGGTCTTCAGGTTTCTCTTGAAGGTTCCCAGGGTAGGAGAATGTCTGATGTGGTGGGGGAGAGAGTTCCAGAGTCTGGGGAAAGCACGAGAGAAGTCTTGTATGCGGTTGTGGGAGGTGGAGATGCGGGGGGAGAAGAGGAGGAGTTCTTGAGAGGAGCGCAGATTGCGTGAGGGGAGGTATCGGGAGACCAAGTCGGAGATGTATGGAGGGGACAGGTTGTGGATGGCTTTGTATGTCAGGGTTAGGGTTTTGAACTTACAGTTGTGGCCAAAAGTATTGACACCCCTGCAATTCTGTCAGATAATCCTCAGTTTCTTCCTGTAATGATTGCAATCACAAATTCTTTGCTATTATTATCTTCATTTAATTTGTCTTCAATGAAAAAACACAAAGAATTGTCCTAAAGCCAAATTGGATGTAATTCCACCAAACATAAAAAAGGGGGTGGACAAAAGTATTGGCACTGTTAGAAAAATCATGTGATCTTCTGTAATTAGTGTAATTAACAGCACCTGTAACTTACCTGTGGCACCTAACAGGTGTCGGCAATAACTAAATCACACTTGCAGCCAGTTGACATGGATTAAAGTTGAGTCAACCTCTGTCCTGTGTCCTTGTGTGTACCACATTGAGCATGGAGAAAAGAAAGAAGACCAAAGAACTGTCTGAGGACTGGAGACACCAAATAGTGAGGAAGCATGAGCAATCTCAAGGCTACAAGTCCATCTCCAAAGACCTGAATGTTCCTGTGTCTACCGTGCGCAGTGTCATCAAGAAGTGTAAAGCCCATGGCACTGTGGCTAACCTCCCTAGATGTGGACGGAAAAGAAAAATTGACGAGAGATTTCAACACAAGATTGTGCGGATGGTGGATAAAGAACCTCGACTAACATCCAAACAAGTTCAAGCTGCCCTGCAGTCCGAGGGTACAACAGTGTCACCCCGTACTATCCGTCATGTCTGAATGAAAAGGGACTGTATGGTAGGAGACCCAGGAAGACCCCACTTCTCACCCCGAGACATAAAAAAGCCAGGCTGGAGTTTGCCAAAACTTACCTGAGAAAGCCTACAACGTTCTGGAAGAATGTTCTCTGGTCAGATGAGACAGAAGTAGAGATTTATGGGCAAAGGCATCAACATAGAGTTTACAGGAGACATAAAGAGGCATTCAAAGAAAAGAACACGCTCCCTACAGTCAGACATGGCGGAGGCTCCCTGATGGTTTGGGGTTGCTTTGCTGCCTCTGGCACTGGACTGCTTGACCGTGTGCATGGCATTATGAAGTCTGAAGACTACCAACACATTGTGCAGCATAATGTAGGGCCCAGTGTGAGAAAGCTGGGTCTCCCTCAGAGGTCATGGGTCTTCCAGCAGGACAATGACCCAAAACACACTTCAAAAAGCTCTAGAAAATGGTGTGAGAGAAAGCACTGGAGACTTGTAAGGTGGCAGCAATGAGTCCAGACCTGAATCCCATAGACACCTGTGGAGAGATGTAACAATGGCAGTTTGGAGAAGGCGCCTTCACATATCAGGGACCTGGAGCAGTTTGCCAAAGAAGAATGGTGTAAAATTCCAGCAGAGCATTGTAAGAAACTCATTGATGGTTACCGGAAGCGGCTGATCGCAGTTATTTTGGCTAAAGGTTGTGCAACCAAGTATTAGGCTGAGGGTGCCAATACTTTTGTCGGCCCATTTTTGGAGTTTTGTGTGAAATGATCAATGTTTTGCTTTTTGCTTCATTCTCTTTTGTGTTTTTTCATTGAAGACAAATTAAATGAAGATAATAATAGCAAAGAATTTGTGATTGCAATCATTTTCAGGAAGAGACTGAGGATTATCTGACAGAATTGCAGGGTGTCAATACTTTTGGCCACAACTGTAGATCTCTGGGAAGTAGGGAGCCAGTGGAGGGCTTGGCAGAGGGGGGATACGGGGAGTAACGGGGCGACAGGTGGGTGAGTCGGGCAGCGGAATTGAGGATGGTTTGGAGGGGTGCAGGGGATGAAGAGGGGAGGCCAGTGAACAGGTAGTCGAGGCAGGAGATAATGAGGGCATGGACAAGCGTTTTGGCAGTGTCATGGTCAAGAAAGGAGCGGATCCGTGAGATGTTTTAAAGCTGGAGGTGGCGAGGGCCTGGATGTGGGGCTTGAAGGAGAGGGCAGAGTCGAGGATTACTCCGAGGCACTTGGCGTGGGGGACAGGTAAGAGTGTGCAGTCATTGACCGTGATGGTTAGGTCGGGGGGGGAAAGAGCGACTTGTGGGGAAGACGATGAACTCGGTTTTATCCATGTTGAGTTTGAGGAAACGAGGGGAGAAGAAGGATGAGATGGTGGACAGGCAGTGTGGGATTTTGGATAGCAGGGAGGTGATGTCAGGGCCGGAGAGATAGAGCTGGGTATCGTTGGCGTAGAGGTGGTATTGGAGGCCGTGGGACTCGATGAGTTGGCCTAGGCCGAGACTGTAGATGGAGAAGAGTAATGGTCCCAGCACTAAGCCTTGGGGAACTCCAACATATAGGGGGTAGGGTGAGGATGAGGTGTGGGAGTGGGTGACGCTGAAGGTCCGGTCTGTAAGGTACGAGGAGATCCAAGAGAGAGCAAGGTCCGTGATGCCAAGGGATTCTACAATTTGAAGCAGGAGGGAGTGGTCAACCGTGTCGAATGCGGCAGAGAGGTCGAGGAGGAGAAGGATGGAGTAGTGTCGCTTGCTCTTGGCGGTCAGTAGGTCGTTGGTGACTTTGGTTAGGGCTGTTTCGGTGGAGTGGTGGGGTCGGAAACCGGATTGCCGGCGGTCAAAGAGGGAGCAGGAGGAGAGGTGAGAGGACAGTTCGGAGTAGACATGTTGCTCAAGCAATTTTGAGGCAAAGGGGAGGAGAGTTGGGACTATAGATGGAGACTGTTGCAGGGTCGAGGGAGGGTTTTTTGAGGATGGGTGTGATGAGGGCATGTCTGAAGGATGAGGGGAAGACACCGGTGGTAAGTGATATTTTGAATAGATGGTTAGGGCGGGGATAAGGACAGTGGTGAGGTTAGGGATGAGATGGGAGGGGAGAGGGTCGAGGGCACAAGTGCTGAGGTGTGATCGTGCTAGAAGGGAGGAGAGGCACACTTCAGTCATGGAGGGAAAGTTACTTTTGGTCAAGGGGGGTTGGGTGATAGCGAGGGGGGGCTGAGGGGATTGGGAATCAAAGCTGTCTCTGATCTTGTCGATCTTCTGTTTAAAGAAGCTGGCAAAGTCGTCAGCGGTGATAAGGGGAGAGGGAGGGGATGTGGGGGGACAGAGTCGGGCGTTAAAGGTTATGAAAAGTTGCTTGGGATTGTGGGAGAGGGAGCTAATGAGAGACCAGAAGAAAGCTTGTTTTGTGGTGGTCAGTGCTGTCTTGAAGTCGATGAGGGACTGTTTGTACAAGGCGAGGTGCGTTCCAGAGTTGGATTTCTTCCATCTCCGTTCAGCTACCCCGGACGTCCGTTGAAGTTTTTTGGTGCTGGCGGTGAGCCAGGGCTATAGACACATTACTGTCAATACTGATGTATGTAAACTGTACAATCCTACAATACTTATGTATGTACATTAGTATTGACAGTAATGTGTATGCTCTGTATGATGACAGTGACTTTGTCTATACAATTATCTGTATCTAATGTTGCTGTTCCTCCACCCATTATTGTATATTTCATCACCCCTTGATCTTTGTACACAAATCAATAAAATACTATTGCATTCTCTAAATGGGCTTAATATCGTTGTTTAGTTAGATAATTGTTGGTTCAGTAGCGATGCCCAGTAATTCTTGGTTTTACAAGTGAACTGTAATGGTTACACTGTAATATGATGATACATCAAATATATATGGTATGGTTTGTAAAGTTAAGTATAACACATCTAATAGTGGAGGAGAAAACAAGACTGAGACAAGATCTCCACAGCCGTCTACACATCATAGGGAGATCTCATCACACCTTCTCTCCATCTATGATCAGCTGTAATCTGCCATCTCCACCGTCCTCATTACACAAGTATAACACATCTAATAGTGGAGGAGAAAACAAGACTGAGACAAGATCTCAACAGCGTCTACACATCATAGGGAGATCTCATCACACTTTCTCTCCATCTGTGATCAGCTGTAATCTGCCATCTCCACCGTCCTCATTACACAAGTATAACACATCTAATAGTGGGGGAGAAAACAAGACTGAGACAAGATCTCCACAGCCGTCTACACATCATAGGGAGATCTCATCACACCTTCTCTCCATCTGTGATCAGCTGTAATCTGCCATCTCCACCGTCCTCATTACACAAGTATAACACATCTAATAGTGGAGGAGAAAACAAGACTGAGACAAGATCTCCACAGCCGTCTACACATTATAGGGAGATCTCATCACACCTTCTCTCCATCTGTGATCAGCTGTAATCTGCCATCTCCACCCATCTCATTACACAAGTATAACACATCTAATAGTGGGGAGAAAACAAGACTGAGACAAGATCTCGACAGCCGTCTACACATCATAGGGAGATCTCATCACACCTTCTCTCCATCTGTGATCAGCTGTAATCTGCCATCTCCACCGTTCTCATTACACAAGTATAACACATCTAATAGTGGGGGAGAAAACAAGACTGAGACAAGATCTCCACAGCCGTCTACACATCATAGGGAGATCTCATCACACCTTCTCTCCATCTGTGATCAGCTGTAATCTGCCATCTCCACCGTCCTCATTACACAAGTATAACACATCTAATAGTGGAGGAGAAAACAAGACTGAGACAAGATCTCCACAGCCGTCTACACATTATAGGGAGATCTCATCACACTTTCTCTCCATCTGTGATCAGCTGTAATCTGCCATCTCCACCCATCTCATTACACAAGTATAACACATCTAATAGTGGGGAGAAAACAAGACTGAGACAAGATCTCGACAGCGTCTACACATCATAGGGAGATCTCATCACACCTTCTCTCCATCTGTGATCAGCTGTAATCTGCCATCTCCACCGTTCTCATTACACAAGTATAACACATCTAATAGTGGGGGAGAAAACAAGACTGAGACAAGATCTCCACAGCCGTCTACACATCATGGGGAGATCTCATCACACCTTCTCTCCATCTGTGATCAGCTGTAATCTGCCATCTCCACCGTCCTCATTACACAAGTATAACACATCTAATAGTGGAGGAGAAAACAAGACTGAGACAAGATCTCCACAGCCGTCTACACATCATAGGGAGATCTCATCACACCTTCTCTCCATCTACCTGATCATCCGGAGGAACATCGGGATCTTCTTCTTTACAGTCCTGTGGGAGAAGAGGACGGGGACATCTCTCTGGTGTTGTCCTCTTACTGGATAGACCTGGAGGAGACACATACAGGACTGAATTCATTCTTTACATACAGATCATTATAGGCCGTGTGGATTTAGTCCTGTCTATTACCTGCTGATGTGAGGGGATCCTCCATCATGACCATGTCCTTGTACAGATCTCTGTGTCCTTCTAGATACTCGCACTCCTCCATGGAGAAATAGACGGCGACGTCCTGACATCTTATAGGAACCTGACACATACAATGATAGCGCGGTCATCATTCCCCCATCCCTTCATAGCGTTACTGTATAATGTCCCCTGGTGTCACCTCTCCAGTCAGCAGCTCCATCATCTTGTAGGTGAGTTCTCGGATCTTCTGCTCATTGATGTCCTCATGTATCAGGGGGTGAGGTGGGGGCCCCGGGCCCCGGGCTCTTCCCTCCTCACACTGTACAGGCTCCTGACAGCACAGGTCACTCCAGCTCTTCTTCACCACTGTGTAATCCTGGTTATGGAGAGGAGACACATTGATAAACCTCCCTCCAGACATCTCCAGCTCTGTCCATCATGTGACATCTCTCACCTCTCCAGTAACAAGGAAGAGGATCTCTAGGGTGAGGGGTAAGATCCTCTCCGCCATCTTGTCCCTGTCCACATCCATCCTTGATGGCTCAATCAGGAGAATTCTCTTATATAGAAGATCTCCGATCCTGTTGGGACCTGAATAGGAGGAATATGAAAGACGACTGAAGACTTTGTATCCAATCACTGACCACAGAAATGATGGGACATGGACGGCACAGGGCGATTTTTTAAGCAGGGAAATCATAAAATACCACATAGCATAGGGGCCCCGTACAGACCAACATAGTGCAACATAGGGGGCCCCGTGCAGACCAACATAGTGCAGCATAGGGGGCCCCGTACAGACCAACATAGTGCAGCATAGGGGGCCCCGTACAGACCAACATAGTGCAGCATAGGGGGCCCCGTGCAGACCAACATAGTGCAGCATAGGGGGCCCCGTGCAGACCAACATAGTGCAGCATAGGGGGCCCCTTGCAGACCAACATAGTGCAGCATAGGGGGCCCCTTGCAGACCAACATAGTGCAGCATAGGGGGCCCCGTGCAGACCAACATAGTGCAGCATAGGGGGCCCCGTGCAGACCACCATAGTGCAGCATAGGGAGCCTCGTGCACACCACCATAGTGCAGCATAGGGAGCCTCGTGCAGACCACCAGGCTACAATCCTATGCATTTGGGCCTTACTCATGCATTACATGTGAACTACAGTTAAAAATTATATATATGTGTGTATATATATCTATATATATATATATAGATATATATACACAATGGCGTCCACACACTCCTAGGGGACTACTTGGTCGCTCATTAGGCTCATGAAACCTCCTAGAGAACTGCTAGGCCGCAGAAAACTGTGCAAACAACCGGGTCTCAAAGTAAAACAAAGTCCAACGGTTTATTAACACTTCCCCGCTGCCTGTGCCTGCTGCCACCCGGTTGGCTCCGGCTCCCCCTCCTGCTCCTGTATCTCACCTGTCTGCTCAAGGGTTCCACTCCGGGTCCCACCACCATGCCGATCCCCGTCCTCCTCTCCTGGGGCTACACCGTCCCGTTCTCCTCTGCCTTCCTCTGGTCTTCCGGGTAGCACTCATAGAGGGCGCGCGCGTGCTCGTGCACATTCTTAAAGGGCCAGTGTGTCCTTTCCTCCAATCACCTCTCTCAGCCAATTGCTGCTGAGGGGTGGATTTATAAGGGTCGTGTCTCCTTGCAGTCAGTGCCTGGGCAATCTCTGTGCTCCTACTCTGAGTGCCTGTCCAGGTCCTGCTGCTGAGCTTAAGCACAGGCTTATTCGCTGGTTCTAATATCCCTTGTTTGTTTCTTTGCAGAGGGATCCGGCCTGGATCGTCCTGGTCCCTGCTCTGGTCCAGTGTCATCGCCCTGTCGTCTGGAGGAGCCCCTTCTCATCTCCTTCCGTCCCAGTTTGTTGTGGTTGCTCCCGGAGTCGGCTTGCAGGCTCCTGGGCCATCAGACCTTCTATTGCTGTCCTGCGTGAAATCCTTATCTCAGGGGTCACTCTCGCGGGGCTCCCTTGGGGGGTTTCTGGTGTCTCAGTTCTGCGGCTCTTTTTGAGGGTTCCTTATCTGTGCCCTTGTACCAATAAACCTCCTTAACCAGCCTTCTGTCTCCCGAGCGTTTCTGGTATCAGCTTCCACCAGGTGCCACCATCATGATTGTGCCTGATTGTATCGGTCACATATCCGGTGCTCGCAGTGTCACTGCGACCCCAAGACACTCGTACAACACAAATGACGACGGTGGCACAAGCACCAGTGCATAGGTGACCTCACAACTATTCCACCCATCAGATGGTTTCCCATGTGCCAGCTGTTACTGTATAACCACAAGCACCAGTGCATAGGTGACCTCACAACTATTCCACCCATCAGATGGTTTACCATGTGCCAGCTGTTACTGTATAACCACAAGCACCAGTGCATAGGTGACCTCACAACTATTCCACCCATCAGATGGTTTACCATGTGCCAGCTGTTACTGTATAACCACAAGCACCAGTGCATAGGTGATCTCACCACTATTCTACCATCAGATGGTTTACTATGTGCCAGCTGTTACTGTATAACCACAAGCACCAGTGCATAGGTGATCTCACCACTATTCTACCATCACATGGGTCACTATGTGCCAGCAGTTACTGTATAACCACAAGCACCAGTGCATAGATGACCTCACAACTATTCTACCCATCAGGTGGTTTACCATGTGCCAGCTGTTACTGTATAAACACAAGCACCAGTGCATAGGTGATCTCACAACTATTCTACCATCAGATGGTTTACCATGTGCCAGCTGTTACTGTATAACCACAAGCACCAGTGCATAGATGACCTCACAACTATTCTACCCATCAGGTGGTTTACCATGTGCCAGCTGTTACTGTATAAACACAAGCACCAGTGCATAGGTGATCTCACAACTATTCTACCATCAGATGGGTCACCATGTGCCAGCTGTTACTGTATAACCACAAGCACCAGTGCATAGGTGACCTCACAACTATTCTACCATCAGATGGGTCACCATGTGCCAGCTGTTACTGTATAACCACAAGCACCAGTGCATAGATGACCTCACAACTATTCTACCCATCAGGTGGTTTACCATGTGCCAGCTGTTACTGTATAAACACAAGCACCAGTGCATAGGTGATCTCACAACTATTCTACCATCAGATGGGTCACCATGTGCCAGCTGTTACTGTATAAACACAAGCACCAGTGCATAGGTGACCTCACAACTATTCTACCATCAGATGGTTTACCATGTGCCAGCTGTTACTGTATAACCACAAGCACCAGTGCATAGGTGATCTCACAACTACTCTACCCATCAGATGGTTTACCATGTGCCAGCTGTTACTGTATAACCACAAGCACCAGTGCATAGGTGATCTCACCACTATTCTACCATCAGATGGTTTACCATGTGCCAGCTGTTACTGTATAACCACAAGCACCAGTGCATAGGTGATCTCACCACTATTCTACCCATCAGATGGGTCACCATGTGCCAGCTGTTACTGTATAAACACAAGCACCAGTGCATAGGTGATCTCACCACTATTCTACCCATCAGATGGTTTACCATGTGCCAGCTGTTACTGTATAAACACAAGCACCAGTGCATAGGTGATCTCACCACTATTCTACCCATCAGATGGGTCACCATGTGCCAGCTGTTACTGTATAACCACAAGCACCAGTGCATAGGTGATCTCACCACTATTCTACCATCAGATGGTTTACCATGTGCCAGCTGTTACTGTATACACACGGCATGCTCATGATGAGGTTTGCTGGAGCAATGACTTTGTAGATATAGACCGCATATGGATGGATGCTCTTTTGAGTCACATTTTTGCACAATTCCTCCTCATGTTATTGGTACACTGGCATTGATTTTATGGTGTTTGCACTGATGATGTAGATAATTTGTGAAAAAAAGCCGAAATAACAGGCTGAAACGTTGGACCTGATCTATACACTGATTGTGATCTATATACTGATTCTGATCTATACACTGATTCTGATCTATGCACTGATTCTGATCTATACACTGATTCTGATCTATATACTGATTCTGATCTATACACTGATTCTGATCTATGCACTGATTCTGATCTATGCACTGATTCTGATCTATGCACTGATTCTGATCTATACACTGATTCTGATCTATACAGATTCTGATCTATGCACTGATTCTGATCTATGCACTGATTCTGATCTATACACTGATTCTGATCTATGCACTGATTCTGATCTATACACTGATTCTGTGCCGGAAATTTGTCCAATAAATTAACTTTTCTTCATGCAATTCATAGTCTCAAGAATTTTTTGCTGTGCCGGAGTACAACCATACAGTATGTATATTTTTTACTTCTGAGCACCCCCTTGTGGTTGAACATCACTATTAATAATAATCCAACACAATGGGCAGCACTGTGAACACATTGTATAAGTGTAATAAACTTGTAAATAACTCATGAAAGAACAAAGTTGCGTTAAAACCAAGCACACCATTGTCCATTGTTTTTCTTATGAAATTGTCAATATGGTTGATGTGTCACATGACCCTCTTCACACTGAAAAAAAAAACTTGGATCCAAAATGGCCGACTTCAAAATGGCCGCCATGGTCACCCCCCATCTGGAAAAGTTTCCCCCTTCAATATACTAATGTGCCACAAACAGGAAGTTGATATCACCAACCTTTCCCATGTTATTTAGGGGCATCCATATAAATGGCCCCCCCCTGTACATCCATATAAATGGCCCCCCCTGAATATATATCTATGAAATATATCTATATAAAAAATTAAAAAATTGAAAAAAAATATATATTTTTTTCCCATTTATGAATACTGTAAAATTAGGTTTTGTCTAATATTTACAGCTTTTGGTGACCTTGTATCAAGTTTAACAATCCAGTATGTTTCTCCATTCACATTCGTCCTTGTGAAATCGCCTCCACACAAAGGTTTAAGTATCTTTTCTATAGCCATAAATGGTGACCTGTCAGACCTTTATCATGCCCGGCTTTACAATGTCTGGACACTGCAGAAATGTTGATTGCATGGTTACTGATGTATCTGATGAATGGCCTCTGATGCGCTTCTTTAGTGACCACTCTGATGAATGGCCTCTGATGCGCTTCTTTAGTGACCACTCTGATAAATGGCCTCTGATGCGCTTCTTTAGTGACCACTCTGATGAATGGCCTCTGATGCGCTTCTTTTAGTGACCACTCTGATGAATGACCTCTGAGGCGCTTCTTTAGTGACCACTCTGATGAATGGCCTCTGATGCGCTTTTTTAGTGACCACTCTGATGAATGGCCTCTGATGCGCTTCTTTAGTGACCACTCTGATGAATGGCCTCTGATGCGCTTCTTTAGTGACCACTCTGATGAATGGCCTCTGATGCGCTTCTTTAGTGACCACTCTGATAAATGGCCTCTGATGCGCTTCTTTAGTGACCACTCTGATGAATGGCCTCTGATGCGCTTCTTTAGTGACCACTCTGATGAATGGCCTCTGATGCGCTTCTTTAGTGACCACTCTGATGAATGGCCTCTGATGCGCTTCTTTAGTGACCACTCTGATGAATGGCCTCTGATGCGCTTCTTTAGTGACCACTCTGATAAATGGCCTCTGATGCGCTTCTTTAGTGACCACTCTGATGAATGGCCTCTGATGCGCTTTTTCTAGTGACCACTCTGATGAATGACCTCTGAGGCGCTTCTTTAGTGACCACTCTGATGAATGCCTCTGATGCGCTTTTTAGTGACCACTCTGATGAATGGCCTCTGATGCGCTTCTTTAGTGACCACTCTGATGAATGGCCTCTGATGCGCTTCTTTAGTGACCACTCTGATGAATGGCCTCTGATGCGCTTCTTTAGTGACCACTCTGATAAATGGCCTCTGATGCGCTTCTTTAGTGACCACTCTGATGAATGGCCTCTGATGCGCTTCTTTAGTGACCACTCTGATGAATGGCCTCTGATGCGCTTCTTTAGTGACCACTCTGATGAATGGCCTCTGATGCGCTTCTTTAGTGACCACTCTGATAAATGGCCTCTGATGCGCTTCTTTAGTGACCACTCTGATGAATGGCCTCTGATGCGCTTCTTTAGTGACCACTCTGATGAATGGCCTCTGATGCGCTTCTTTAGTGACCACTCTGATGAATGGCCTCTGATGCGCTTCTTTAGTGACCACTCTGATGAATGACCTCTGAGGCGCTTCTTTAGTGACCACTCTGATAAATGGCCTCTGATGCGCTTCTTTAGTGACCACTCTGATGAATGGCCTCTGATGCGCTTCTTTAGTGACCACTCTGATGAATGGCCTCTGATGCGCTTCTTTAGTGACCACTCTGATGAATGGCCTCTGATGCGCTTCTTTAGTGACCACTCTGATAAATGGCCTCTGATGCGCTTCTTTAGTGACCACTCTGATGAATGGCCTCTGATGTGCTTCTTTAGGTGACCACTCTGATGAATGGCCTTGAGGCGCTTCTTTAGTGACCACTCTGATGAATGGCCTCTGAGGCGCTTCTTTAGTGACCACTCTGATGAATGGCCTCTGATGCGCTTCTTTAGTGACCACTCTGATGAATGACCTCTGAGGCGCTTCTTTAGTGACCACTCTGATAAATGGCCTCTGATGTGCTTCTTTAGTGACCACTCTGATGAATGGCCTCTGATGCGCTTCTTTAGTGACCACTCTGATAAATGGCCTCTGATGTGCTTCTTTAGTGACCACTCTGATGAATGGCCTCTGATGCGCTTCTTTAGGTGACCACTCTGATGAATGGCCTCTGAGGCGCTTCTTTAGTGACCACTCTGATGAATGGCCTCTGAGGCGCTTCTTTAGTGACCACTCTGATGAATGGCCTCTGATGCGCTTCTTTAGTGACCACTCTGATGAATGACCTCTGATGCGCTTCTCTAGTGACCACTCTGATGAATGGCCTCTGATGCGCTTCTTTAGTGACCACTCTGATGAATGACCTCTGATGCGCTTCTTTAGTGACCACTCTGATGAATGGCCTCTGAGGCACTTCTTTAGTGACCACTCTGATGAATGGCCTCTGATGCGCTTCTTTAGTGACCACTCTGATGAATGGCCTCTGATGCGCTTCTTTAGTGATCACTCTGATAAATGGCTTCTGATGCGCTTCTTTAGTGACCACTCTGATAAATGGCCTCTGATGCGCTTCTTTAGTGACCACTCTGATGAATGGCCTCAGATGCGCTTCTTTAGTGACCACTCTGATGAATGGCCTCTGATGCGCTTCTCTAGTGACCACTCTGATGAATGGCCTCTGATGCGCTTCTCTAGTGACCACTCTGATGAATGGCCTCTGAGGCGCTTCTCTAGTGACCACTCTGATGAATGGCCTCTGATGCGCTTCTTTAGTGACCACTCTGATGAATGACCTCTGAGGCGCTTCTTTAGTGACCACTCTGATGAATGGCCTCTGATGCGCTTCTTTAGTGACCACTCTGATAAATAGCCTCTGAGGCGCTTCTTTAGTGACCACTCTGATGAATGACCTCTGATGCGCTTCTTTAGTGACCACTCTGATAAATGGCCTCTGATGAGCTTCTTTAGTGACCACTCTGATAAATAGCCTCTGATGCGCTTCTTTAGTGACCACTCTGATGAATGGCCTCTGAGGCGCTTCTCTAGTGACCACTCTGATGAATGGCCTCTGAGGCGCTTCTCTAGTGACCACTCTGATGAATGGCCTCTGATGCGCTTCTTTAGTGACCACTCTGATGAATGGCCTCTGAGGCGCTTCTTTAGTGACCACTCTGATAAATAGCCTCTGATGCGCTTCTTTAGTGACCACTCTGATAAATGGCCTCTGATGAGCTTCTTTAGTGACCACTCTGATAAATAGCCTCTGATGCGCTTCTTTAGTGACCACTCTGATGAATGGCCTCTGATGCGCTTCTTTAGTGACCACTCTGATGAATGGCCTCTGATGCGCTTCTTTAGTGACCACTCTGATGAATGGCCTCTGATGCGCTTCTTTAGTGACCACTCTGATGAATGACCTCTGATGCGCTTCTTTAGTGACCACTCTGATAAATAGCCTCTGATGCCCTTCTCTAGTGACCACTCTGATGAATGGCCTCTGATGTGCTTCTTTAGTGACCACTCTGATGAATGGCCTCTGATGCTCTTCTTTAGTGACCACTCGTGCACCCACATGTTGTACATTCTGGATAAATCCCTCCGGATTGTTACCCTTGATGACATTTTCATATCTGCTGCCTGGGATGAAACGTGTCATTCTTATGTACATAGTGACATGTTGGGTATTGCACGTGATAACCAGGTCCTAACCCCAGACTGGGGGAGTGGAGATCGCACAATGAAGGTGTAGATCTGAGGAGATCATTATTAAGCGGCCGTCACACGCTACGATATCTTGAAAGATATCGCTTGAACGCGCCAGATTTAACATCGCGTGCACGATGTCTGTGCGTGTGACGGCAAGATACGACGAGCGAGAATTGATGAAATCGCAAAATCAAGATCTGAGCTCCGGAGCTCACATCTTGCGATGAACGATTTAACAATCTGCAGCATCGTGGTGTGTGACACCACGATGAACGATCTCCCAGCGCAGAGCCTATGCTGGGAGATGGTAACTATGGTACACGTCGGGTTACTAAGCGATGCGCGGCGCCTAGTAACCCGATGTGTACCATAGTAACCAGCGATCTCGCTGCTCCACATCGCTGGGGAGTCTGTCTGTGTGACATCTCACCAGCGATGTGAGCGATATTGTACGCGATCGCGCGTGCACGTGATCGCTTACAATATCGCTAGCGATATCTTAGCGTGTGTACGGCCGCTTTAGTAAACTCTCAGATATCTTATGATATAAATTGTCAGATCCTTTGTGATGATCCGCATTATCTGTAATACTGAGCTGAGTGTCTGGGATAAATCCACTTCTGGTTGAATTTTCATTTGACTCCTGTAATTGCAGGTTATTATGTAACTCTCCTACCAGCTCTTATTTTGCATATGTAAATGTAGAACCTGACACCAATTAGTGACCTGATTGATGGATTTTCTCTTTGGGTAGAGGCATAGTATATACATATATTTTTTAACTCTCATTCACATGTAATCCATGAATAAGGCGTGTAGCCCAAATGGGTAGGATTGTAACCTGGTGGTCTGCATGGGGCCCCCCTATGCTGCACTATGTTGGTCTACGCGGGGCCCCTATACTGCAGTATATGCTATTTTATCATATCCCCGCTTCCTGTCAGCTCCAGATTGCTTCTCTTCTTTAAGTTCTTTTGATGCACAGACCATAGGCATACACCCAAGCAGAGAGTATGGGCGTACACCTGAGCGGTGACCATGGGCGTATATCCGAGCGGTGATGATGGGCGTATATCCAAGCGGTAACCATGGGCGTACACCTGAGCGGAGACCATGGGCGTGTATCCGAGCGGAGACCATGGGCGTATATTCGAGCGGAGACCATGGGCGTATATTCGAGCGGAGACCATGGGCGTATATCCGGGAGGAGACCATGGGCGTATATCCGAGCGGAGACCATGGGCGTATATCCGAGCGGTGACCATGGGCGTATATCCGAGTGGAGACCATGGGCATACACCTGAGCGGAGACCATGGGCGTATATCCGAGCGGTGACCATGGGTGTATATCCAAGCGGTGACCATGGGCGTACACCTGAGCGGAGACCATGGGCGTATATCCGAGCGGAGACCATGGGCGTATATCCGAGCGGAAACCATGGGCGTATATCCGAGCGGTGACCATGGGCGTATATCCGAGCGGTGACCATGGGCGTATATCCGAGTGGAGACCATGGGCATACACCTGAGCGGAGACCATGGGCGTATATCCGAGCGGAGACCATGGGCGTATATCCGAGCGGAGACCATGGGCGTATATCCGAGCGGAAACCATGGGCGTATATCCGAGCGGTGACCATGGGTGTATATCCGAGCGGAGACCATGGGCGTATATCTGAGCGGTGATCATGGGCGTATATCCGAGCGGTGACCATGGGCATACACCCAAGCAGAGAGTATGGGCGTACAACCTGAGAGGAGGCCATGGGCATATATCCGAGAGGTGACCATGGGCGTACAACCTGAGCGGAGGCCATGGGCGTATATCCGAGAGGTGACCATGGGCGTACACCTGAGCGGAGGCCATGGGCGTATATCCGAGCGGAGACCATGGGCGTATATCCGAGCGGAAACCATGGGCGTATATCCGAGTGGTGACCATGGGTGTATATCCGAGTGGAGACCATGGGCATACACCTGAGCGGAGACCATGGGCGTATATCTGAGCGGTGATCATGGGCGTATATCCGAGCGGTGACCATGGGCATACACCCGAGCAGAGAGTATGGGCGTACAACCTGAGCGGAGGCCATGGGCATATATCCGAGAGGTGACCATGGGCGTACACCTGAGCGGAGGCCATGGGCGTATATCCGAGCGGTGACCATGGGCGTACACCTGAGCGGAGGCCATGGGCATATATCCGAGCGGTGACCATGGGCATACACCCGAGCAGAGAGTATGGGCGTACAACCTGAGCGTAGGTCATGGACGTATATCCGAGCGGTGACCATGGGCGTACACCTGAGCGGAGGCCATGGGCATATATCCAAGCGGTGACCATGGGCGTATATCCGAGCAGAGGCCATGGGCGTACACCTGGGCCATATTCACTGTGTAGATGGTACTGGTGATAGAGGAGAAGTCAGGGCCAGAAACGCTGGACAGCGCAGGCTCTACTCATCACTAAGGTTGGAGTGGCTGGGACCTGCAGTACTTTCCAGTGTGACACAGTGTGTGTGTGCTGTCCAGCCATAGTCATCAGCTCCTGTGACATCTGCTTCTGTCATCAGGTGCCGCCATATTCACTGTGTAGATGGTGATAGAGGAGAAGTCAGGCCCAGAAACACTGGATGGTGCAGGCTCTACTCATCACTAAGGTTGGAGTGGTCGGGACCTGCAGTACTTTCCAGCGTGACACAGTGTGTGTGTGCTGTCCAGCCATAGTCATCAGCTCCAGGCCTCATCCTATAGAAGACACCACACCCTAGTGAAGCCTCCGGCTTTCTGCTGGGAGCTGCCAGATATAGCTTATGCCAGATATAGCTTATGCCAGATATAGCTTATGCCAGATATAGCTTATACCAGATATAGCCTATGCCAGATATAGCTTATGCCAGATATAGCTTATGCCAGATATAGCTTATGCCAGATATAGTTTATGCTTCCCTGGTTAGGCCTTGTTCTCCTGCTCTGTATAGGGTTTTCCCTCTCCCTGTTCTTTGGACTCTTCTTCTGCCTGATGATTTTGTACTTTGCTGCCATCTCAGTTTTGACCCGACTCCCCGATTATTCTAATGGATTCTGATTTTGTCCTTTTTGTCACCTCCCGCCTTTGATCCTGTTTGGTGACTATTTCTGCCTCTGGATCGCTCCTCTGGATGGCAGCCCCTTGTGTAGGCAGCTATCTTCTGGACCCCTTATAAATCTAGATCCCTGTATAGGGGTTATATAGGGTGTGATTGTTTCTCGGCATTCTGCCAGAGGGGCTTGTGCCAAGTCTATGAGAACCCGTGTGAGTCTGTGGCCTCCGACAGTCGTCACAATTTTCATTTTGCTCTAAATTCATGACCCTCCTGCAGCATTTTGAAAAATTTGGTGAAAAAACTTCAAGAAATTAACAAAAGACAAAAGAAGAAAAGTGCCCTAGGTTTTCTGGTGCGGCGCCTGTTCCACCATAACACTGGGTGACAATGACGTCCGGCCATCAGCATTCAGTGCAGTGAAAGCTTTGTAGTTTTCTCCTGAATTCCCTTCTCTCTGTGATGTAACATCCTCTAATGCCGGATCTCCAGGCCGGAGGATATCATAGCAGATATAGAATATCTATATATATAATAGCAGAGTTATCTCCAAGACACTTGTACAATGGGGCGTGTGCAATCTGGCCTATACAGCAGCAGCCATTAATGATTCACAAGAATTGTAATCTATAACATACAGATTATTATCGAGCCGCTGTGCAGAATCAGAGAGTTTACTCTTGAAAGGACGAGTCTCCCCCAATTTACATAATGAAGTAGAGCATGGGTTTTTTTTTGCCTTCCTCTGGATTAACATGTTAGGCTATGGGTTGAATTAGAAGGACTTAAGGCCCCGTTACACGGTACGACATCGATCAACCGTCACGGGTTTGGAGTCGTTCAAGCGACATCATTAATACGTCGTTTTGTGTGACACCGAGATTCAATTACGATACATTGTTGGATCGGTGATCGCAGATTTGAGAACATGTTCATAGATCAGACGATCCTCGATCAGCCGACCTGCTGCATCGTTGTGTGTGACACCGCGATAACGATGTGGATAACGACTTCCCCTATTCACAGCAATGAGCAGGGATCGTTCACTGGGTTGTGTGAACTATAGCCGCTCACTACATCGTTGTGTGTGACACCGCTGCACAGGAGAATTATGTAACATAACAATAAACAGCTGCCCCCTAAAAATGTAAATTCTTGCAGGTAACATTAGGGTTAGGGCACCTTTATATCGCACACTGTTCTGCTCATTGCAGGAAAGACAATGACCGTCCACTGATGAAGGCAGAGCACTGGAGAGGATTGTGGAGGCCCTGTGTCACATTAAACACTCTGGACCAGCTACAGGGGTCAATAATAAAGGAGATTGATAGGAGTCCAGAGTGCTGTATGTGACCATGATCTGCTCCACACTGCAGCTCTCCTCCTCTACAGCTCTGGAATGACAGGAGGCAGCGAGGATGAAGAGTTCTCCGCGAGGTCAAGATAGAAATGTCTGGAATGACGTCCTCTGCCGGCTTTTGTTTTCCCCCCTCTGACTCTGCCTTCCTATGATTGGACGGTGTCCATAGAGTGGAAAAGGAAAACACCCCCCCACCTCCAACACAGGAATCTGTTATTGACCCTTATGTTAAATTTGTGTATCGGCACCATAAAATTCACTAGCCCATATCTGTGCAATACAGTGGAGACAGCAATAGCAGTAATCAGCCTTTCTGCCCCTTCTAAGTGATATATACAGGTTACAATGAAAAAGATTATGAAGATCCTCTTTAATTGCCAACAGATCGGTGATGTCCAGATCCTGAGACTCCACCAATTGCTTTATAGACTGCGGAGAAGTGCGAAGCTTGTGGAGCCGAGACACAGAACAGAGTATGTATAGCGCCCCACTATGTAGGTGCCACAAAAGGGGTACTACACCCATAAAAGCGATGTAGTCGCCCCACTGCAAGTGGAGTTATGGCCAGTAGGTGGAACCCTATACCCACACCCCACACTAGTCACACGGTGGGAGGGACCACAGGAGGGTATATAGTCACCTCCAGGGGGCACTAGATCTAATCTAGGACTCGAGGAGAAAGGTGATGAGAGCCAGGCAAGGAGCCTGAGGGAGAAAGGAGGGTCTCCTCGGCTGAGGGACCCAGGACAATCAGAATAGATCCCAGAAGGAAAGAAAGGAGAAACTCAGAAAGTACAAAGAGTTCACTCAATGTGGGGAGAAAAGTAACCAGAGAGTTTGCCCCAGGAAGGAAACTGGGTACCGGAGCCCGCACCTGTGACGACCTTCAAGGCTCACAGAAATCTGTTGACCGGGGGTATCTTCAGATACGGCCCTGACTCCCAAAGATCCATTAGAGGGGAACCGGATCTGCGGTAATCACTAAGGCTGCCTTCACACTTGCAGATGCATCTGCAGCGTTTTGCAGATGCATCTGCAAGTATCAGCATGCAGACCGCGGCCCCTATGTTTATAATAGGGCGCACCGCGGTCTGAATGCTCTCATTCATTCCTATATGTGAGCCGTAAGCAGGCGTATGCCTGCTGACAGATCACACACTCCCGCCCCGCACCTTGGACGCAACATCTCGCGTCCATAGTGCGGGCGGGAGAGTGTGATCTGTAAGCAGGCATACGCCTGCTTACGGCTCACATATAGGAATGAATGAGAGCATTCACACCACGGCCGCGGTCTGCATGCTGATACTTGCAGATGCATCTGCAAAACGCTGCAGATGCATCTGCAAGTGTGAAGCCAGCCTAAGAAGGTTCACCTGACGGGTACAAGGGAGATAAACACAAGGAACAGCAGGAGGTCAGATCCTATCTTCATGAGGTCAGACTTCACCGCCACTGGGAGGCAAGGAAAAGAAAGAACAGGATCGGCACACAGTGAGGGATCTACCAACCCTAAAATCCACTTGCAGCACCTGTAGTCATTTGTCGCTGTAACATCTTACTGCACTGAAGGACTGTAATGACTACAAAAAGGTTTTGCAGTAAAGTACCTGGTGAAGTGACTTCTTGACCCTGCTGCATCATTCCTTGCTTGAACTGATTCCTTCCACAGAATCGCTGCCCCGGCAGTCCAGACCTGCCTGCGGAGGACTACACCATCATTGCCGCAATACCATCGACCACTGGAGGACTGTGGCGGCGCTGGTGAGCATCACCAGGTACTGCAGGTGGCGTCACAAACTTTATTTTGCTTTATTATCTTTCCTATTTATTGACTAGCAGGGCCACAGTCTCAGGCAGCCACTCATGACATCCCAGACCGAGCCTGAGAGCTGAGTACCCTGCACTGGGTGCGTCATATGGACCCAATATAAGACTGACAACATGGAACATGTAAATGTACCAACAGGAGAATAAGTGACTATAGAGGCCACTACTCACCTGGGCGGTGATCTGTAGGGATCTCCTCTGTCCTCCGCTCATCACCCCTCACATAGGTCTCTGGAGGATTAACATGGGGCAGATCTTCACCCTGAAACAAAGATTATAAAGTCACAGACAGATAGTAACATAGTCACACAGTTTTTAAGGTTGAAGGAAGACTTTAAGTCCATCTAGTTCCCCCCATAGCCTAACATGTTGATCCAGAGGAGGCAAAAAAACCCATGTGGCAACACTAAGCTCCACATTGGGGGAAACAATTCCTTCCTGACTCCAGGTACGGCAATCAGACTAGATCCCTGGATCAACCCCCTATCAAAGGATCTAGTATGTATAACTGGTAATATTATAGTTTTCAAGAAAGGCATCCAGGCCCTTCTTACATGTTAGTAGTGACTCCTCATTACACCATCATGTGGAGAGAGCTCCATAGTCTCACTGCTCTTACAGTAAAGAATCCGCGTCTGTGATTATGATTAAACCTTCTTTCCTACAGACGTAGAGGACACCCCCTAGTCCCAGTCTCTGTAGAGGACGCCCCCTTGTCCCCGTCTCTGTAGAGGACGCCCCCTTGTCCCAGTCTCTGTAGAGGACGCCCCCTTGTCCCCGTCTCTGTAGAGGACGCCCCCTTGTCCCCGTCTCTGTAGAGGACGCCCCCTTGTCCCCGTCTCTGTAGAGGACGCCCCCTTGTCCCAGTCTTAGGCCTAAGAGTAAAGAGATCATTAGAAAGGTCTCTGTACTGTCCCCTCATATATTTATACATTATTATAAGATCACCCCTAAGCCTTCGTTTTTCCAAGCTAAATAACCCCAAGTTTAATAACCTGTCTTGGTATTGCAGACCCCTCAGTCCTCTAATAACCTGTCTTGGTATTGCAGACCCCTCAGTCCTCTAATAACCTGTCTTGGTATTGTAGACCCCCCAGTCCTCTAATAACCTGTCTTGGTATTGTAGACCCCTCAGTCCTCTAATAACCTGTCTTGGTATTGCAGGCCCCTCAGTCCTCTAATAACCTGTCTTGGTATTGTAGACCCCCCCCAGTCCTCTAATAACCTGTCTTGGTATTGCAGACCCCTCAGTCCTCTAATAACCTGTCTTGGTATTGTAGACCCCCCCCAGTCCTCTAATAACCTGTCTTGGTGTTGCAGACCCCTCGGTCCTCTAATAACCTGTCTTGGTATTGCAGACCCCTCAGTCCTCTAATAACCTGTCTTGGTATTGTAGACCCCTCAGTCCTCTAATAACCTGTCTTGGTATTGTAGACCCCTCAGTCCTCTAATAACCTCTCTTGGTATTGTAGACCCCTCAGTCCTCTAATAACCTGTCTTGGTGTTGCAGACCCCTCGGTCCTCTAATAACCTGTCTTGGTGTTGCAGACCCCTCACTCCTCTAATAACCTGTCTTGGTATTGCAGACCCCTCAGTCCTCTAATAACCTGTCTTGGTATTGTAGACCCTCAGTCCTCTAATAACCTGTTTTGGTATTGCAGACCCCTCAGTCCTCTAATAACCTGTCTTGGTATTGCAGACCCCTCAGTCCTCTAATAACCTGTCTTGGTATTGCAGACCCCTCAGTCCTCTAATAACCTGTCTTGGTGTTGCAGACCCCTCAGTCCTCTAATAACCTGTCTTGGTATTGCAGACCCTCAGTCCTCTAATAACCTGTTTTGGTATTGCAGACCCCTCAGTCCTCTAATAACCTCTCTTGGTATTGCAGACCCCTCAGTCCTCTAATAACCTGTCTTGGTATTGTAGACCCCTCAGTCCTCTAATAACCTGTCTTGGTGTTGCAGACCCCTCGGTCCTCTAATAACCTGTCTTGGTGTTGCAGACCCCTCACTCCTCTAATAACCTGTCTTGGTATTGCAGACCCCTCAGTCCTCTAATAACCTGTCTTGGTATTGTAGACCCCTCAGTCCTCTAATAACCTGTCTTGGTATTGCAGACCCCTCAGTCCTCTAATAACCTGTCTTGGTATTGCAGACCCCCCAGTCCTCTAATAACCTGTCTTGGTATTGCAGACCCCTTAGTCCTCTAATGACTTTTGTCGCTCTTCTCTGCACCCGCTCTAGTTCAGCTATGTCTTTCTTATACACCGGAGACCAGAATTGTACACAGTATTCTAAGTGTGGTCGCACTAGTGACTTGTATAGAGGTAGAATTATGTTCTCCTCATGAGCATCTATGCCTCTTTTAATGCATCCCATTATTTTATTTGCCTTTGCAGCAGCTGCCTGACACTGGCCACTAAATGTGAGTTTGTCATCTACCCATACACCCAGGTCTTTTTCAGTGACAGTTTTGCCCAGTGTTTTACAATTAAGCACATAATTATACCGTTTGTTTCCTCTGCCCAAGTGCATGACTTTACATTTATCCCCATTAAAGCTCAGCCCAAGCTTCTAGTTTACATAAATCCTCCTGTAATATAAAATTGTCCTCCTCTGTATTGATTACCCTGCAGAGTTTAGTGTCATCTGCAAATATTGAGATTCTACTCTGTATGCCCCCTACAAGGTCATTAATAAATATATTAAATAGAAGCGGGCCCAATACTGACCCCTGTGGTACCCCACTGTTAACTGTGACCCATTCTGAGTGTGTTCCATTAATAACCACCCTTTGTTTCCTATCACTAAGCCAGTTCTTAACCCACTTACACATATTTTCCCCTATCCCCATTGCCCTCATTTTATGTATCAACCTTTTGTGTGGCACCGTATCAAAAGCTTTTGAAAAGTCCATATACACCACATCCACTGCATTTCCTTGGTCCAGTCCAGAACTTACTTCTTCATAGAAGCTTATTAGATTAGTTTGACAGGAACGGTCCCTCGTAAAACCATGTTGATAATGGGTCATGAGGTTATTTTTCTTCAGATACTCCAGTATAGCATCTCTTAGAAAACCCTCTAGGATTTTACCCACAGTAGAGGTTAAGCTTTCTGGCCTATAATTTCCAAGTTCAGTTTTTGTCCCCTTTTTGAATATTGGCACCACATTTGCTATACGCCAGTCCTGTGGTACAGACCCTGTTATTATGGAATCTTTAAATATTAAAAATAATGGTCTATCTATGACAGTACTTAATTCCTGCAGCACTCTGGGGTGTATCCCATCCGGGCCCAGGGATTTGTCAATTTTAGTGATTTTTAGACGATGCCGTACTTCCTCTTGGGTTAAGCAGGTGACATTTAATTGAGAAATTTGTTATCACTGATCATATTGTCTGTCATGGGATTTTCTTGTGTAAATACTGTTGAAAAAAAGTCATTTAGCATATTGGCTTTTTCCTCATCCTCATCCACCATTTCACCCAGACTATTTTTAAAGGGGCCAACACCATCAATTTTTAGTTTCTTACTATTTATGTAGTTAAAAAATATTTTGGGATTCTTTTTACTTTCTCTGGCAATGAGTCTCTCTGTCTCAATCTTTGCTGCCTTGATTTGCTTTTTACAAATGTTATTTAATTTTCTGTATTTATTTAATGCCTCATCACTACCTACTTGCTTTAATTCCCTAAATGCTTTCTTTTTGTCACATATTGCACTTCTTACCGCTTTATTTAGCCATAGTGGTTTCCTCCTATTTCTAGCATGCTTATTCCCATAGGGTATATATTGTGCACAGGTCCTATTCAGGATGCTAATAAACATCTCCCATTTGTGTTGTGTACTTTTATGTCTCAGGACATTGTCCCAGTTTATTGCACTAAGATCATCTCTCAACCGTTGGAAATTTGCCTTCCTGAAGTTTAGTGTCCTTGTAGCCCCTCTACTACACGTCTTAGTAAAGGATACTTGAAAGCTTATTAAGTTATGATCACTATTACCCAAGTGACCTCCAACCCGTATATTTGATATGCGGTCCGGCCTGTTGGTTAATATTAGGTCCAGCAGTGCCCCCCTTCTTGTTGGGTCCTGAACGAGTTGTGAAAGGTAATTGTCTCTCATAGTTTTCAAAAACGTATTACCCTTGCTGGAACTGCAGGTTTCTGATCCCCAATGTATTTCAGGGTAGTTGAAGTCCCCCACAATAATGACTTCTCCCTGAGTCGCTGCTTCATCTAAGTCCCATCTGTGATCAGCTGTAATCTGCCATCTCCACCGTCCTCATTACACAAGTATAACACATCTAATAGTGGAGGAGAAAACAAGACTGAGACAAGATCTCCACAGCTGTCTACACATCAAAAGCGGCCGTCACACACTTCCATATCTTGAACGATATTGTAAGCGATCACGTGCACGTGCGATCGCTTACAATATCGCTCACATCGCTGGTGAGATATCACACAGACAGACTCACCAGCGATGTGGAGCCGCGATCTCGCTGGTTACTATGGTACACATCGGGTTACTAGGTGCCGCGGGGCGCTTAGTAACCCGACGTGTACCATAGTTACCATCTCCCAGCATAGGCTCTGCCGCTGGGAGATGGATCAACGTGGTGTCATACACCACGATGAAGGAGATCGTGACATCGTTCATCGCTAGATCTGAGCTCCGGAGCTCAGATCTGCGATGTCACGATCAAGCGATTTTACATAGTAAAATCGCTTGATTACATGCAACGATATCGCTTAAGCGATCAAAAAGGAGATCGCTTAAACGATATCGGGCTTAAAATCGTTGCGTGTGACGGCCGCTATAGGGAGATCTCATCACACCTTCTCTCCATCTGTGATCAGCTGTAATCTGCCATCTCCACCGTCCTCATTACACAAGTATAACACATCTAATAGTGGAGGAGAAAACAAGACTGAGACAAGATCTCCACAGCCGTCTACACATCATAGGGAGATCTCATCACACCTTCTCTCCATCTGTGATCAGCTGTAATCTGCCATCTCCACCGTCCTCATTACACAAGTATAACACATCTAATAGTGGGGGAGAAAACAAGACTGAGACAAGATCTCCACAGCCGTGTACACATCATAGGGAGATCTCATCACACCTTCTCTCCATCTGTGATCAGCTGTAATCTGCCATCTCCACCGTCCTCATTACACAAGTATAACACATCTAATAGTGGAGGAGAAAACAAGACTGAGACAAGATCTCCACAGCCGTCTACACATCATAGGGAGATCTCATCACACCTTCTCTCCATCTACCTGATGATCCGGAGGAACATCGGGATCTTCTTCTTTACAGTCCTGTGGGAGAAGAGGACGGGGACGTCTCTCTGGTGTTGTCCTCTTACTGGATAGACCTGGAGGAGACACATACAGGACTGAATTCATTCTTTACATACAGATCATTATAGGCCGTGTGGATTTAGTCCTGTCTATTACCTGCTGATGTGAGGGGATCCTCCATCATGTCCTTGTACAGATCTCTGTGTCCTTCTAGATACTCGCACTCCTCCATGGAGAAATAGACGGCGACGTCCTGACATCTTATAGGAACCTGACACATACAATGATAGCGCGGTCATCATTCCCCCATCCCTTCATAGCGTTACTGTATAATGTCCCCTGGTGTCACCTCTCCAGTCAGCAGCTCCATCATCTTGTAGGTGAGTTCTCGGATCTTCTGCTCATTGATGTCCTCATGTATCAGGGGGTGAGGTGGGGGCCCCGGGCCCCGGGCTCTTCCCTCCTCACACTGTACAGGCTCCTGACAGCACAGGTCACTCCAGCTCTTCTTCACCACTGTGTAATCCTGGTTATGGAGAGGAGACACATTGATAAACCTCCCTCCAGACATCTCCAGCTCTGTCCATCATGTGACATCTCTCACCTCTCCAGTAACAAGGAAGAGGATCTCTAGGGTGAGGGGTAAGATCCTCTCCGCCATCTTGTCCCTGTCCACATCCATCCTTGATGGTCAATCAGGAGAATTCTCTTCTATAGAAGATGTGAGAGGATCCGAGATTGTAGAGACCTGAATGGGGGAAGATGAGCTCCGGTGTCTCCGCAGGTTCTGCAGATCCTGAGCTCAGCACAATGCAGATATATGGCCGCTGTGTGTACAGGACCTGTGATGATGTCACATGGGGGAGGAGTCAGGGGTCACATGATCAGCCGAGTGTGTACGGAGCGGAGCCGAGTGTGTGCGAGGTGTACGGAGCGGAGCCGAGTGTGTACGAGGTGTACGGAGCAGAGCCGAGTGTGTACGAGGTGTACGGAGCGGAGCCGAGTGTGTACGAGGTGTACGGAGCGGAGCCGAGTGTGTACGAGGTGTACGAGCGAGCCAAGTGTAGAGTACACGAGGTGTGTACGAGTGTAGTGTCGAGCGAGCCGAGTGTGTAACGAGGTGTACGAGCAGAGCCGAGTGTGTACGAGGTGTACGGAGCAGAGCCAGTGTGTACGAGGTGTACGGACGGAGCCGAGTGTGTACGAGTGTAAGAGGCCGACGAGTGTGTACGAGCGTGTCGGTACGGAGCGTGGAGTGTACGAGAGGGGTACGAGTTACGGAGCGAGCCGAGTGTGTACGAGTGTACGGAGCGAGCCGAGTGTGTACAGAGTGTGTACGAGCGGAGCGAGTGTGTACGAGGTGTACGGAGCGAGCCGAGTGTGTACGAGGTGTACGGAGCGGAGCCGAGTGTGTACGAGTGTACGGAGCGGAGCCGAGTGTGTACGAGGTGTACGGAGCGGAGCCGAGTGTTGCGAGGTGTACGGAGCGAGCCGAGTGTGTACGAGGTGTACGGAGCGAGCCGATGTGTACGAGGTGTACGGAGCGAGCCGAGTGTGTACGAGGTGTACGGAGCGGAGCCGAGTGTGTACGAGGTGTACGGAGCGAGCCGGTGTGTAGCGAGGTGTACGGAGCGAGAGCCGAGTGTGTACGTTACGAGGGTTACGAGTACGGAGCGACGATGGAGGTCGAGACCGAGTGAGTACGAGGTGTACGGAGCGGAGCCGAGTGGTGTTGACGGAGGTGTACACGGGAGTCGAGGCGAGCCGAGTGTGACGAGGTGTACGACGAGCCGAGTGTACGAGACGAGAGCCGGAGTGTACGGTACGAGATGTACGAGGAGCGAGCCGAGTGTGTACGAGGTGTACGGAGCGGAGAGCCGAGTGTACGAGTACGTGACGAGCGGTGTTACGAGGTGTACGAGCGGAGCCGAGTGTGTACGAGGTGTACGGAGCGGAGCCGAGTGTGTACGAGGTGTACGGAGCGGAGCCGAGTGTGTACGAGGTGTACGGAGCGAGCCGAGTGTACGAGGTGTACGGAGCGGAGCCGAGTGTACGAGTGTACGGAGCGGAGCCGAGTGTGTACGAGGTGTACGGAGCGAGCCGAGTGTGTACGAGGTGTACGGAGCGGAGCCGAGTGTGTACGAGGTGTACGGAGCGGAGCCGAGTGTGTACGAGGTGTACGGAGCGGAGCCGAGTGTGTACGAGGTGTACGAGCGAGCCGAGTGTGTACGAGTGTACGAGCGAGCCGAGTGTGTACGAGGTGCAAGTACGAGCGGAGCCGAGTGTGTGTACGAGGTGTACGGAGCGAGCCGAGTGTGTACGAGGTGTACGGAGCCGAGGGTACCGAGTGTGGTACGAGGTGTGACGAGTGTCGGAGCGGAGCCGAGTGTGTACGAGGTGTACGGAGCGGAGCCGAGTGTGTACGAGGTGTAACGTGTACGAGGAGCGAGCCGTGTGTACGAGGTGTACGGAGCGAGCCGAGTGTGTACGAGGTGTACGGAGCGGAGCCGAGTGTGTACGAGGTGTACGGAGGAGCCGAGTGTGTACGAGGTGTACGGAGCGAGCCGAGTGTGTACGAGGTGTACGGAGCGGAAGCCGAGTGTGTACGAGGTGTACGGAGCAGCGAGTGTGTGACGAGGTGTACGGAGCGAGCCGAGTGTGTACGAGGTGTACGAGCGAGCCGAGTGTGTACGAGGTGTACGGAGCGGAGCCGAGTGTGTACGAGGTGTACGGAGCGAGAGCCGAGTGTGTACGAGGTGTACGAGCGGAGCCGAGTGTGTACGAGGTGTACGGAGCGAGCCGAGTGTGTACGAGTGTACGGAGCGGAGCCGAGTGTGTCGAGGTGTACGAGCGAGCCGTGTGTACGAGGTGTACGAGCGAGCCGAGTGTGTACGAGGTGTACAGAGCGGAGCCGAGTGTTGTACGAGGTGTACGGTACAGCGAGCCGAGTGTGTACGAGGTGTACGGAGCCGAGCCGAGTGTGTACGAGGTGTACGGAGCGGAGCCGAGTGTGTACGAGGTGTACGGAGCGGAGCCGAGTGTGTACGAGGTGTACGGAGCAGAGCCGAGTGTGTACGAGGTGTACGGAGCGAGCCGAGTGTGTACGAGGTGTACGGAGCGGAGCCGATGTGTACGAGGTGTACGGAGCGGAGCCGAGTGTGTACGAGGTGTACGGAGCGAGCCGAGTGCGAGTGTAGACGAGGTGTTACGAGGAGCGGAGCCGAGTGTGTACGAGGTGTACGGAGCGAGCCGAGTGTGTACGAGGTGTACGGAGCGGAGCCGAGTGTTGGTGCGACGAGGTGTACGGGGTAGCGGAGCCGAGTGTGTACGAGGTGTACGGAGCGGAGCCGAGTGTGTACGAGGTGTACGAGAGCGGAGCCGAGTGTGTACGAGGTGTACGAGCAGCGAGGTCCGAGTGTGATACGAGTGTGTACGGTGCGGAGCCGAGTGTGTGTACGAGGTGTACGGAGCGGAGCCGAGTGTGTACGAGGTGTACGGAGCGGAGAGCCGAGTGTGTACGAGGTGTACGGACGAGCCGAGTAGTGGTACGAGGTGTACGGAGCCGATGCCGAGTGGTACGAGGTGTACGAGGAGGAGCCGAGTGTGTACGAGGTGTACGGAGCGAGCCGAGGTTCGAGGTGACGAGCAGGCTGTGTACGAGGTGTACGGAGCGAGCCGAGTACGCGCGAGATGTGTACGAGGTGTACGGAGCGGAGCCGAGTGTGTACGAGGTGTAACGGAGCAGAGCCGTGTGTGTACGGAGGTGTCACGGAGCAGAGCCGAGTGTGTACGAGGTGTACGACGGAGCCGAGTGTCGGTAGACGAGTGCGAGTGTACGAGGTGTACGGACGGAGCCGAGTGTGTACGAGGTGTACGAGCGAGCCGAGTGTGTACGAGGTGTACGGAGCAGAGCCGAGTGTGTACGAGGTGTACGGAGCGAGCCGGTGTGTACGAGGTCGTAGCGCGAGCCGAGTGTGTACGAGGTGTACGGAGCGGAGCCGAGTGTGTACGAGGTGTACGGAGCGGAGCCGATGTGTGTACGAGGTGTACGGAGCGGGAGGAGCACGAGTGTCGTACGGAGGGTGTATTACGAGCGAGAGCCGAGTGTGTACGAGGTGTACGGAGCAGGAGCCGAGTGTGTACGAGGTGTACGGAGCCGAGCCGATGTGTACGAGGTGTACGGAGCGAGCCGAGTGTGTACGAGGTGTACGAGCGAGCCGAGTGTGTACGAGGTGTACGGAGCAGAGCCGAGTGTGTACGAGGTGTACGGAGCGGAGCCGAGTGTGTACGAGGTGTACGGCGGAGCGGTGTACGAGGTGTACGGAGACGGAGCCGAGTGTGTACGAGGTGTAGATAGCGGGTACAGTGACGACGAGCCGAGTGTGTACGAGGTGTACGGAGCGGAGCCGAGTGTGTACGAGGTACTGAGCGGAGCCCGTGTGTACGAGGTGTACGGAGCCGATGTGAGCGGAGCGACGAGTGTGTACGAGGTGTACGGAGCGGAGCCGAGTGTGTACGAGTGTACGGGCAGAGCGAGTGTTACGAGTGACGGAGCCGAGTGTTGTACGAGGTGTACGGAGCGGAGCCGAGTGTGTACGAGGTTGTACGAGCGGAGCCGAGTAGTGTACGAGGTGTACGGAGCGGAGCCGAGTGTGTACGAGGTGTACGGAGCGAGCCGAGTGTGGTACGAGGTGTACGGAGCGGAGCCGAGTGTGTACGAGTGTACGAGCAGAGCCGAGTGTGTACGAGGTGTACGGAGCGAGCCGAGTGTGTACGAGGTGTACGGAGCGGAGCCGAGTGTGTACGAGGTGTACGGAGCGGAGCCGAGTGTGTACGAGGTGTACGGAGCGGAGCCGAGTGTGTACGAGGTGTACGAGCGGAGCCGAGTGTGAGGTACGGAGTCGAGGATTGCAGGTGTACGAGCGGAGCCGAGTGTGTACGAGGTGTACGAGCGGAGCCGATGTGTACGAGGTGTGACGACGAGTACGGAGCGGACCGAGTGTGTACGAGGTGTACGGAGCGGAGCCGAGTGTACGAGGTGTACGAGCGGAGCCGAGTGTGTCGAGGTGTACGGAGCGGAGCCGAGTTTGTACGAGGTGTACGGAGCGGAGCCGAGTGTGTACGAGGTGTACGGAGCGGAGCCGAGTGTGTGCGAGGTGTACGGAGCGGAGCCGAGTGTGTGCGAGGTGTACGGAGCAGAGCCGAGTGTGTACGAGGTGACGGAGCGGGAGCCGTGTGTCAGGTGTACGGAGCGGGGTGTTAGAGGTGTACGAGCGGAGCCGATGTGTACGAGGTGTACGACGGAGCCGAGTGTGTACGAGTGACGACGGCCGAGTTGTAGAGGTGTACGGGCGGAGCGAGCGTGGTCAGGTGTACAGCGAGCCGAGTGTGTACGAGGTGTACGAGCGAGCCAGTGTACAGGTCGGAGCGAGCCGAGTGTGTACAGGTGTACGGAGCGAGCCGAGTGTGTCAGTGTACGGAGGACCGTGTGTAGTGTACGGAGCGGAGCGTGGTACGAGTGTACGAGCGAGCTGAGTGTGTACGGTGTACGGAGCGAGCCGATGTGTACGAGGTGACGGAGGAGCCGAGTGTGTACGAGGTGTAAGCGGAGCAGCCGGTGTGGTGAGTGTACGAGCGAGCCGAGTGTGTACAGGTGTACGGGAAGACGAGTGTGTACGAGGTGTACGGAGCAGAGCGAGTGTGTACGAGTGTACGGAGCGGAGCCGAGTGTGTAGAGGTGTAGGAGCGGAGCCGAGTGTGTACGAGGTGTACGGAGCGGAGCCAGTGTGTCGAGGGTGACGAGGCGGAGCCGAGTGTGTACGAGGTGTACGGAGCGAGAGCCGTGTGTACGAGGTGTACGGAGCGGAGCCGGTGTGTACGAGGGTGACGGAGCAGGGCGAGTGTGGTACGAGGTGTACGGAGCGAGACCGAGTGTACGAGTGTACGGAGCGGAGCCGTGTGTACGAGGTGTACGAGGGGCCAGGTGTACGAGAGTGTACGGAGCGGAGGAGTTGTACGAGGTGTACGGGGAGCCGAGTGTGTACGAGGTGTACGAGCGGAGCCGAGTGGAGCGGTGTGTAGAGGGAGCGAGTGGGACGAGGTGTACGAGCGAGCCGGTGATGACGAGTGTGACGAGGAGCCGAGTGGTACGGGTGTACGGAGGGACCGAGGTGTACGAGGTGTACGGAGCGTAGGGCGGTGTAGAGGTGTACGGAAGGAGCCGAGTGTGTACGAGGTGTACGGACGGAGCCGAGTGTACGAGGTGTACGGAGCGGAGTGTGTACGAGGTGTACGGGTAGCGAGTCGAGCCGAGTGTGACAGCGGGTGTACGGAGCAGGCCGAGTGTGTACGAGGTGTACGGAGCGGAGCCGAGTGTGTACGAGGTGTACGGCGGAGCGCGAGTGTGAGACGAGGTGTACAGGGCGAGCCGAGTGTGTACGAGGTGTACGGAGCGAGCCGGAGTGTACAGGGTGTACGGAGAGAGCAGTGTGTCGAGGTGTACGGAGGAGCCGAGTGTGTACGAGGTGTACGAGCGGAGCGAGTGTGTACGAGGTGTACGGAGCGGAGCCGAGTGTACGAGGTGTACGGAGCGGAGCCGAGTGTGTACGAGGTGTAGGAGCGGAGCCGAGTGTGTACGAGGTGTACGGAGCAGAGCCGAGTGTGTACGAGGTGTACGAGCGGAGCCGAGTGTGTACGAGGTGTACGGAGGGAGGTGTACGAGGTGTACGAGGGCAGTGTGTACGAGGTGTACGAGCGGCGATGTACGAGGTGTCGAGGGAGCGGTGTGTACAGGTGTACGGGCAGGACGAGTGTGTACGAGGTGTACGGAGCGGAGCCGAGTTGTACGAGGTGTACGGAGCGAGACGAGTGTGTACGAGGTGACGGAGCGGAGCCGAGTGTGTACGAGGTGTACAAGGGAGCCAGGTGTGAGGTGACGGAGCGAGCCGATGTGTACGGGCGAGCCGAGTGAGTAGGAGGTGTACGGAGCGGAGCCGAGTGTGTACGAGGTGTACGGAGCGGAGCCGAGTGAGTAGGAGATGTATGGAGCGGAGCCGAGTGTGTACGAGGTGTACGGAGCGGAGCCGAGTGTGTACGAGGTGTACGGAGCGGAGCCGAGTGAGTAGGAGATGTATGGAGCGGAGCCGAGTGTACGAGGTGTACGGAGCGGAGCCGAGTGTGTACGAGGTGTACGGAGCGGAGCCGAGTGAGTAGGAGATGTACGGAGCGGAGCCGAGTGAGTAGGAGGTGTACGGAGCGGAGCCGAGTGTGTACGAGGTGTACGGAGCGGAGCCGAGTGAGTAGGAGATGTACGGAGCGGAGCCGAGTGAGTAGGAGGTGTACGGAGCGGAGCCGAGTGTGTACGAGGTGTACGGAGCGGAGCCGAGTGAGTAGGAGATGTACGGAGCGGAGCCGAGTGAGTAGGAGGTGTGCATAATGTCCTCCATTATGGCACCTTTACACGCAGCTACAGGTAACAGGTTTTCCACAGGTAACTTACTGGCTGCAGTGAAATCACGGACACATTGTTCTATCTTGTTGCTGTGTACAAATGTAATAATGTCTCCATGATTTCACTGCAGCCAGTAAGTTACCTGTGGAAAACCTGTTACCTGTAGCTGCGTGTAAAGTGGCCATTACAGCTATGCTCAGTGTGAATTGTATAGTTGCTTCTGGCTGTGTGGACTTGACTCTCTGCCTGTGACCTGACTCCTCTTTCTGTTTGTACCTATGTACTCTGGATTGTTTTGACCTCTCTTTACTACCAGTAAGTAGTAGTATTGTTATATTTACTTTACATTTATTTGTAGCATTATTGTTATATTTACTTTCTATTTATTAGTAGTATTATTGTTATATTTATGACTCACCGTAGCCGGGGGGTACACGTAGCGGGCGTTGTTTCTTCTCCAGTCACGGAACCGCGCCTGCGGTAGTGTAGGCCCGGTGGTCCAGATCAAAAGGGGAAATGGCGGAACAGTAGGGGTGATTTGTCTTCGTGACGCCACCTGCGGGTGTTCTGGTAACTTTACCAGCGCTGTTCGGGTCTCCGGGGATGTTATACAGCGAGATGGAACGCTCCCCACAGGACGAGCGGGAGTCCTCGGAGTCGGGAGCTGCGCAAGATGTTGTGAGGCAGCTGCGGGACGCTGCGCTGAATCCAGGAATAATGCACAACCACACAAAGTCTCTTTTAGGTACCTTTACTGGATGGTAGTCAGGTACACTCGGACCGGGATAGTGAAGTCGGCACTTCTGGAGTTTCACAGCAAGCAGTGTTAGGCTTCCTTCCTCTATCTCTCTGATTATGGTCGGGTGGATGTGGAATCCCTCCGGACCGGGCAGTTTGTTCAATGGAACTTGCTTCACCTGGGTAACAGCACTGAGGGCACTGTAAAAGGGTCTGAGCAGGATCAGTACTCTTCCCTGGGCTCTCGTGGGTAGGTGCATCAGGTGGAACAGGTGGCTAAACCTCCTGTTGATGGTGCTGGTTCTCTGTGGTGGCTGGGGGGCTCTCACAGCTTCGGTTCCAGTAACCGGTTGATTTGGAAAGAGTCGGAATAACTCTGTGCTCCTGAGAGGTGATCTCCTTCTTCCTCTTATCCCAATTTGCAGGGATTTCCTCACTTACTAACAGGCTGGTCGGGCCTAGTGTGTCCCTCATAGGGTGGAGGTTTCACACAGGCTGGCAGCTCTTGTAGCGTCTACCACACTCTGAAGTTTCTCCCTCCAAGAAGTTTATAGGGGAAACTGGCTCAAAGTCACCAGTGGTAGCTCCCCCTAGAGGCTCGGGGTGAAACCAGGTGTTCTAAGGTGTTGTTGTGTTGTTTGGTGTTTGTGGATTTGCTGTGCTGTTACTTACTCCATTTGTGCCCTAAGGATTTCTGTGGTGCCCAACAGGTGCCAGGGTGCCACATATACTTTCTATTAGTATTATTATTGTTATATTTATTTCCATTTATTTCTGTTTCTCTTCTGCTTCTCTAGTAATTACTTGTGACCAGCCCGTGGCATTCGAGATGATCTTGTCCAGTTTATCACTGAAGAAGCGCGTTCCTTGAAAGGATAAATTAGCGAGGGATTTCTTTGAGGTTGCGTTCGTATTCCAGGCCATCAACCATAAGCTCCGGTGAATGGATATCATATTGCCGGAAGTGGGCGCTGCGTAGGAGGCGGAATCAAGAGAAGAGGTAACAATGTATTTTCCCACCTGAGCGATCTGATCCGCTAAGCTAGCAAGTTCAGTTGGGGGGCCTTGGGAAAGAATGTCCCTCAGAAGGTTTTAGCTCGGGAGGGTACGGCCATAGACACCCAGGTGGCTGCAAAAGAAGGGCAGAGGGATGCGCTTGAGGCCTTGAAGGCCGATTTCACCATGGCCCCTATAAGCCTGTCTGGGACCTCCTTAAGGAAAGCACCATCGGCTAATGGGAGAATCATATTGGTAGAGAGGCGTGAGACTGGAGGGTCTACTTCCGGAGAGTTGGTCCAGTTTTGGTGAACCTCTTAGGAGAAAGGATATAGGGCCCCCAGGCGCTTTCTGGACTAAAAGCGCTTCTCCGGGTGCTGCCATTCCTTAGCGAAGATGTCATTGAATTCTTTCAAGTAAGAGAGAGCATGGGGGGCTGGCTTGGATTACTTAACTGACACCTTACGAGAGTGGGTGGCTTATCGTCTGTGTCGGTCTTAAGGGTCTCTCTACCGTGTCCCTTATTATGGAGATTCGATCTGAGTCCAACTCCAGTAAAGAGTCTGAGGAGGATTCAAAATCTGCAGGTAGGAAGCTACTAGAGAAGAAGACCCTGAATGGAATTCCCTATAGAGGGATTTCTAGTTGCGAGTGCTATAGAAGAAAGATATGGAAAGAACTTGTTCAAGAGAAACTGAAATTTACATAAGTGATAAGGAAAAGTTATAGTTTTTGACAACTATAAATGATCCATAGGGGATATAAGTGTAACCCCACAGTCGGTGGGGACCCTCACCGGGACGCGAGGGGATCGGGTCCCATCCGGCCGCCGGTCTCCTGCTATGCCCGCATTCTTACCGGGTCCGCGCTTCCATGGCGTTCTCCCCGGTTGTGGCGGCTCCTTGGCGCTTCTCCCCGTCTCCTTACTTCCTGGTGGCAGGCGGAATGAGCATAGGGGGCGCGCACCACACTTCTTAAATTTAAAGCACCAGTACACCCTTTTTTCCTATCACCATCTCTCAGTCAATCACTAAGGGCTGGTGGGTTCTTAAGGCCCTCACTTAATATGGGAGGTGCCTGGGCAACTTCGTAGCTAGTCTTAGTTGCCAGCTCAGGTCCTAAGCAGTGCATGCAGATTCTTGTGTCCTTTGTGATCCTTACTTGTCTCTCTTGATTTCAGTGCCAGATCCCTCCTGCCTGTTCCCCGCAGACCCGTGCCACTCTCGCTGGTCCCTGGCTACCTCCTTGACCCCTTTGGCTGCACCAAGCTCCGTCCCTGCCCTCTCCTCTGGTTCCCTGGTTTCCTTGTCCTGTTTCGCCTTGGGTCGGACCCACAGGTTTGACTGGTTCATTGGACCCTCTCTGGTTGCGCTTGGAGGAATCCCTGTATAGGGGTAACCCTTCTTGTGCTCCCTTAGGGGGACCCCGGTGCTCTGGCCCTGTGGACTTCCCTAGGGGATCAATTCCTTATTGTACTCAAGAAGCCCTGTTCATTATCTGACTCTCTTGTCTGGCTCGTTTCTGGTATCAGTATCTCCGTGGTCTAGTGGGTCCACTGGTCAGCTCCAACTGTGGTGGCATGACAGATTTTACCAAGGCCGTGGACCACGCTGATACCAGATTCTCCTCTCATAGAGAGCTAGCTGATCTCCGACAGAGTCAGGATCAGCTCGTTACTTTTATGCAGACCTTGGATTCCTGTCTCAGCTCTCTCCAAGCGGCCGAACCCACTAATGCCAATCAACTTGCAGGATTACACCAGGAACTTGATCGGCCCAGATGTTGAACTACATGACATCAGTGGACGAACCGTTAACCAACATGCAGATGGCAGCCACTCCGCCAGTACAGGTCCTAGTGCTTGAGCCTGAGGTCGCAGCAGTTCCAGGACCCTCTGCTCGACTCTGTAAACCCACAAGGTACTCTGGGGATCCTAAATTGTGCAGGGGGTTTCTTAATCAATGCCAGCTGCATTTCCGGCTGTTGTCTCACCAGTATCCCACAAATGTAGCCAAAGTAGCATTCCTTGCCTCACATTTGGAGGAAGAAGCCCTGGCATGGTTTAATCCACTCCTGGAGAGGAATAACCCCATCATATCCAATCTCCAGAACTTGATGGACACCTTCCACAAGATCTTCGAAGAATCCGGTCGAGTGGTGTCACCGATTGAGGCCCTCTTCAACTTACAGCAAGGTACTCTCTCTGTCGGACAGTATGCTATCCAGTTCCGTACTCTGGCCTCTGACCTCCAGTGGTCCGATGAGCCCCTGATCGGTGTCTTCCAGCGTGGATTATCTCGGAGGCTAAAAGACGAATTGGCAGTTGAAGACCTACCCAATACCCTGGATGACTTCATCTCTCTCGCCATCCGGATAAACCTCAGCCTACAAGAGCGGTCCAAGGAGAGGACCCATGAGAGACGACTTCCTTGTTTGGCTCCGTCATTTCAGAGACCCCTCCTTACTACGGTTCCAGCTCCAACTTCTGTCCATGAGCCTATCGAGGTTGACCGCCTCAAGCTGAGTGACCACGAACGTGAAGAGAGGTTTGCCCAGAAGCTGTGCCTACACTGTGGGAGTGATACCCGTTTTCGCCGCCGATGTCCCAAGAAGCCGGAAAACTCCACCGCCTAGGACAGGTAAGAGAGGCCTACCTAAGTGAGAGCGATTTCCCTCTACCCCTTATGGTACCTTCACACGCCGCAATATTGCCTGGGAATCCTAAAGGCAATACGTCGCCCCGGAGCAATCGCCGTGAAATTGCCTCACAGTTGCGGTGTGTGATTGGGGAATTTCGCAGCGATAAATCGCCTCTCGCCTGATTCCTGAGCACTGCTCTTAAATCAGCTGCAATCATGAAGGCGATATATCCGTGTTGTGGCATGTGATAGGGCGATAGTGATGGAATCAGCGTCGCCTATGATTTCCTGTAGGCGTGCCACAGCGTGCTGTAGTCCGCGCCCCGTGTGAACTGATTGGTGTGGGCTACTGTGTTCCCATTGGCTGTCAATTGACACTGCGCCATATTTGATGAGCAGTTGCGTTGTCCAATGAGTGCGTAAGGGGCGCGGTGTAAACCACTGCGGCATGCCTATCTCTTCGCCGCGCTCAACATGTACGCCCACATTGCCTTTGAGATTGCGGCGTGTGAACCGGGGATGGGATTAGGCAAGATTGTTTCCGCTGTATGTGAGGTGATTTCCGGAGCGACACATCACCTTACTTTCAGGGCGCAATTTCGGCGTGTGAGGCCGCCATCGGTGATCTGAGGCGAGCATGAAAAACGTGCACGCGCACATTAGATTGCTTTCATATCGCCAGCCATTATTGCGGCGTGTGAAGGTACCATAACTGTTTCGATACAGGTGACGGTCGGTGGCAGGCGATTTTCGGAGACAGCTTACTTGGATTCTGGTTCGGCAGGTAACTTCATACAACAAGCTGTGACTCGTAGGTTTGGTATCCCTGTGGTTCCCTTGCAGCATCCCCACATCATCACCTCTGTTGACGGAAGGCCCTTGCAAGACACCATCTTGGGCATTACTGAGAAGGTGGAACTTCAGATCGGGGCTCTCCACCAGGAGAGGATTGCCTTCTATGTGCTTACCTAATCTCGCCCTGCGTTTCTGCTTCCATAGCTTCACACTGTACTGTCGCATAAGCTTCCTTCCTGAGGAATGGTGACCTGTGGGTTCTTCTCTAAGGCTTTCTCACCCTGTGAGCGCAATTGCTCCATTGGCGACAGAGAGTTGTTCGCCGTCAAGTTGGCCTTAGAGGATTAGCGCTACCTCTTTCCAGGAGTACGTTTCATCTGATGAGGTCTGGGAACTTGCTATCTACCTCATGGAGAGGAGATTTCCTGCAACCATGAGAAGACAGTTTAGTAGGTAAGGAGATTTGCAGCCACAACCCTCCTCTAGGAAATATGCAAATTTGCACTTCAGTAAGGAAGTGGAAGAACTCCAGTGCCACCTTTAAGCAGCTCCTCAAAGTCATAATCGCTTTCCACCAAGCTTTTTAATATGACTAGGGGATTTGTGCCAGATCAGAACCCCAAACTACAGAGGCTACGTTTCGGGGTAACTGCCCCTCATCAGTGAAGTGTGTGGGATATTCTGATCTGGCTGTGTGAGTGGGCTAAGACGAGGTCTGGGAGCTTTCTATCTACCTCATGGAGAGGAGATTTCTTGCAACCATGAGAAGACAGTTTAGTAGGTAAGGAGATTTATAGCCACAACCCTCCTCTAGGAAATATGCAAATTTCTGATGGTGATCTACACCGATCATAAGAACCTGTCCTATCTGCAGTCCTCCCAGAGGCTCAACCCTCATTAACCCCTTCACGACCCTTGGCCCACCGTTTGGACCATGAAAACAAGTTCATTCCCAACCCTTGGCCCAAACGGTGGGCCATGGAATGATCGGGCTCCTGCGGCCCGTGTGAGGGGGGTGACTCAGGTGTCACTGTACATAATGCACAGTGACAACCTGTAGTACACCCCACGGGGGGTGGATTAACCCCCCCGTGCCCAGGGCCCCTCTGATTGGCAGTTGAAATTCAGACTGCCAATCAGTGCTAGTAATCCCCTCCAGATCCGACTGGAGCTCTCCAATCAGATCTGGAGGGGCGGGATGGCATGTGCCGTCTCCCTCGTAGCCCCCCCTCACTCCAGGGCCCCCCGATCGCCCTCCTGGCCCCCCGATCGCCGTCCTACCCCCCCCCAAGGCGGCGGTAACAGTCATCACGCCGGCGGTATGCCCGCCGGCAGTAAATGACTATCACCGCCGCCGCCTGTCAGCTTCCACAGCCCCCTCCGTGCGATCACGGAGGGGGCTGATGAAGCTAACACCCCCATGCCCCGTATCCCCCCCCCATCCCTCTCTCACCTACCGGCGGGCCCGCCGGTGCAGCCGCGGTCCAGCTCTGGTGTGGGCTCCTCCTCTTCCGGGCTCCTCCTCCTGGATCAGGTAAGTATGTGTGAATGAATGTATGTATGTAGTATGTATGTATGTATGTAGTATGTGTGTATGAATGAATGAATGTATCTATGTCTATGTATGTAGTATGTATGTAGTATGTGTGTATGAATGAATGAATCTATGTATGTAGTATGTATGTATGTAGTATGTGTGTATGAATGAATCTATGTATGTAGTATGTATGTATGTAGTATGTATGAATGAATGCATGTATGTATGTAGTATGCATGTATGTTTGTATGTATCAATGAATGAATGGATGTCTGCGTGCGTGGATGACTGCATGCGTGGATGTCTGCGTGCGTGGCTGTCTGCGTGCGTGGCTGTCTGCGTGCGTGGCTGTCTGCGTGCGTGGCTGTCTGCGAGCGGGCGTGGATGTCAGCGAGCGGGCGTGGATGTCAGCGAGCGGGCGTGGATGTGTGTGTGCATGGCTGATGGGTGCATAGGTGAATGGATGGGTGCAACAAGGGATCAAGTATCCTCTTGTTGTAGTCTCTGGGATCATAGTCATGGTGCACTGTATGACAGATCATTGTCATACAGTGCAACATAACTCTGACCCCATAGGCTGTAGGAAGAGGGCACTTGATCCCTTGCTGCAATCTCTGGATTGAGCAGAGGCGATCGAGCGTCGTGGGACCTTCGTTGTGGACTACGTCGGAGGTGGTCGAGCGCCGTGGGACCTTCGTTGTGGACTACGTCGGATCTTTATAATAAAGATGGAGTCCAAATTTTGTTTGTTTTTTTTTCAAATAAAAAGATTTTTCTCTGTGTGTATTTTCTGACTATTTACCAGAGATTACTAATGGCGGGTCTAACATTGGCACTAAATTATGAATCTCGGGGCTTAGTGCCAGCTGCCAATAACAAGCTGGCATTAACCCCTTTATTACCCAGTTTGCCACCGTCACCAGGGCAACTGGAAGAGCATGGGTACAGCGCCAGAAAATGGCGCTTCAATGAATGCGCCATTTTTTGGGGCGGCTGCGGGCTGCAATTCGCAGCATGGGGGGCCCAGAACGCTTGGGCCTCTCCATGCTGTGGAATCCAGCCCCCAGCTGCCTAGTTGTACCTGGCTGGACCAAAAATATGGCGGAGCCCTATGTCATTTTTTTTCTCTAGAATTAGTTCTAGAAAGAAAAAAAAAGGCTTTGCTGTATTTTTGGGTACCAGCCAGGTACAACGAGGCAGCTGGGGGTTGCTGGCAGTCCGTAGCTGCCAAGTTGTACCTGGCTGGACCAAAAATATGGCGGAGCCCCATGCCATTTTTTTTTTTACGTCTACCAATAAAATGACAAGGAGCTTTGCCTTATTTTTGGATGCCAGCCAGGTACAACTTGGCAGTTGGGGGGCTGCAATCCTCATCGTGGAGAGACCCAAATGTTGTGGCCCCCCACGCTGCAAATTGCAACTCACAGCCACCCCAGAAAATAGCACATTAGAGGCGCCATTTTCTGGTGCTGTACCCCAACTCTTCCAGTTGCCCTTGTGCTGGTGGCACACAGGAGCACTCCATACGTGACATGGTGTCCGCTAACAAGTTGAATGGAAAATTAGCTCCAATTATTAGCGGACACTGTCGCGTATGGAGAGCCCCTGTGTGCCTAAACAGTGGAGCTCCCCCACAAGTGACCCCATTTTGGAAACTACACCCCCAAGGAACGTATCTAGATGCATAATGAGCACTTGAACCCCCAAGTGGTTCACAAATTGATCTATAAAATTAAAAAAGTACTTTTTTTTTCCACAAAAAAATTATTTTTTCATTTTTACGGATCAATTTGTGAAGCACCTGGGGGTTCAAAGTGCTCACTATGCATCTAGATACGTTCCTTGGGGGGTCTAGTTTCCAAAATGGGGTCACTTGTGGGGGAGCTCCAATGTTTAGGCACACAGGGGCTCTCTAAACGTGACATGGTGTCCGCTAACAATTTGAATGGAAAATCAACTCAAATTGTTAGCGGACATCATGTCACGTTTGGAGAGCCCCTGTGTGCCTAAACATTGGAGCTCCCCTACAAGTGACCCCATTTTGGAAACTAGACCCCCCAGGGAACTTACCTAGATGGGTGGTGAGCATTTTGAACATCCCAGTGCTTCACAAATGAATCTGTAAAAATGGAAAAAGAAAATTTTAGTGGAAATAGAAGTACTTTTTCATTGTTACGGATGAATTTGTGAAGCACCTGGGGGTTCAAAGTGCTCACTATGCATCTAATTATCTAGATGGGTAGTGAGCATATTGAACCCCCAGGTGCTTCACAAATTAATGAAAAAAAAAGATTTTTGCGGAAAAAAAGTACTTTTTCATTTTTACAGATTAATTTGTGAAGCACCTGGGGGTTCAAAGTGCTCACTATGCATCTAGATACGTTCCTTTGGGGGTCTAGTTTCCAAAATGGGGTCACTTGTGGGGGAGCTCCAATGTGGAGACGCACAGGGGCTCTCCAAACGCAACATGGTGTCCGCTTACAATTTGAGCTCATTTTGCATTCAAATTGTTAGCGGACACCATGTCGCATTTGGAGAGCCCCTGTGCGTCTCCACATTGGAGCTCCCCCACAAGTGACCCCATTTTGGAAACTAGACCCCCAAAGGAACGTATCTAGATGCATAGTGAGCACTTTCAACCCCCCGGTGCTTCACAAATTGAACCGTAATAATGAAAAAAGAAAATTTTTGTGGAAAAAAAAGTGCTTTTTCATTTTTATGGATGAATTTGTGAAGCACCTGGGGGTTCAAAGTGCTCACTATGCATCTAGATATGTTCCCTGGAGGGTCTAGTTTCCAAAATGGGGTCACTTGTGGGGGAGCCCTAATGTTTAGGCACACAGGGGCTCACCAAACACAAACATGGTGACAGCTAACAATTTGAGCTGATTTTTATTCAAATTGTTAGCGGACACCATGTCGCGTTTGGAGAGCCCCTGTGTGCCTAAACATTGGAGCTCCCCACAAGTGACCCCATTTTGGAAACTAGACCCCCCAGGGAACGTATCTAGATGGGTAGTGAGCATATTGAACCCCAGGTGCTTTACAAATTGATCTGTGAAAATGAAATAGTACTTTTTTTTTCACAAAAATTTTCTTTTAGCCTAAATTTTTTCGTTTTCACATGGCAACAGCATAAAATTCATCCTAAAATTTGTTGGGCAATTGCTCCTGAGTACACCGATACCTCATATGTGGTCATAAACCACTGTTTGGGCGCACGGCAGGGGTCAGAAGGGAAGGAGCGACATTTCACTTTTTGAATGTAAAGTTAGCTCCAAAAGTGAAATGTCGCTCCTTCACTTCTGAGCCCTGCCGTGCGCCCAAACAGTGGTTTATGATCACATATGAGGTATCGATGTACTCGGGAGAATTTGCACAACACATTTTAAGATCCATTTTATCCTGTTGCCCATGTGAAAATGAAAGAATTGAGACTAAAAGAACATTTTTGATAAAAAAATTAAAATATCCATTTTTTGTTTCCACTTTGCTTTAGTTCCTGTGAAGCACCTGAAGGGTCAATAATCTTCTTGAATGTAGTTTTGAGTAGCTTGAGGGGTGCAGTTTTTGGAATAATGTCACTTTTGGGTGTTTTCTGTCATGTACACCCCTCAAAAGGACTTCAAATGTGACGGGGTCACAAAAAAAATGGTTTTGTAAATTTTGGTTGAAAAATGAAAAATTGCTCTTGAACTTTGAACCCTTATAACGTCCTAACAAAAAATTTTTTTTTTTTCCAAAATTGTGCTGATGTGAAGTAGACATGTGGGAAATGTTATTTAATAACTTTTTTCTGTCACATATCTCTCTGGTTTATCAGAAAAAAAAATTAAAAATGTGAAAATTGTGAAATTTTCAAAATTTTTGCCATATTTTTGATTTTTTCACAAATAAACGCAAAAATTATCCACTTAAATTTAATACTATCATGAAGCCCAATATGTCACGAAAAAACAATCTCAGAATCGCTAGGATCCGTTGAAGCGTTCCCGAGATATAACCTCATAAAGGGACACTGGTCAGAATTGCAAAAAATGCCAAGGTCTTTAGGGTCAAAATAGGCCGGGGGTGAAGGGGTTAAGCTCAATGGTCTCTGTTCTTTGCTCGGTTTGACTTCCGTCTCTATTTCCATCCAGCCAAGAAGAACATCAAGGCAGATGCATTGTCCAGGCCCTTCATCTCTGATGACTAAGAGGAGGAACCTCACCCCATCATTGATCCATCCAAGATAATCACAGTAGCATCGGTTCTGCTAATGCAGCCACCTCCGGGTAAGACGTTTGTTCCCAATCCCGACAGGAGACGTGTGCTTCAGTGGGGTCATTCGTATAAACTAGCTGGCCATGCAGGACTGAAGAAAACCCTACATTAATTGCACGGCATCATTGGTGGCCCAAGATGCGCCGGGAGATCACTGAGTTTGTCTCTGCCTGCCCGTCCTGTGCCCGTAACAAGACATCCAAGCAGTTACCCTCGGGTCATCTCCTTCCCCTACCAGCACCGTCTGTGCCCTGGAAGCATATCGCAATGGATTTCATCACCTACCTACCAGTGTCCTCAAGCTGTACCATCATGTGGGTCGTGGTAGATCGGTTCTCCAAGATGGGTCATTTCATTCCTTTGTCTGGGCTTCCCTCCGAGATTAGGGGACAATGAATTCTCCCTGCCATTATCGAAAAGGATGACCCCCTGGGGATTTCCCAGCTAACTGTGAGAATGAATTTCATTCTATCTGCAGACTGAATAGAAGAGTCAATTACTCTCCTGACTGAGAGGCTCCAAGACTCGCTCCTATAAAAATGTCAGGCATAAATATTACATCCAGAAGTTCAGAAGATCCGAGCACATATTTTATATAATTGTCTACTTCTGTCTGTTTGTCTGTAATACAAATCCTGCGTTGCTGATTGGTCGTGGGCGCCCACGACCAATCAGCAACAGGGACAGTCCGCCCGCAAATTGGGATTTCAACCACGCTTGGCTGATAGGTTGCGCCTGGCCGGTTGCCAGCAATCAGCGATATTGGCGCAGGATTTAAACCCAGCTTCGCTTTGCATTATTCTTAAATCTTCATAAATAAACTACATACATACTCTAGAATACCCGATGCATTAGAAATGGGCCACCATCTAGTATTTTATAAGCGCGGGACCTGTGAGGTCCCCTAAACTTGAGATTGGCCAATGGGGTTTCAGCAGTGTAGTCATGTGTCATATCATTGCAAAAATCATAACTGAAAATATAAAAGCATTGTCTTCTGCCTATGACATTCCCAGGCAAAGTTATGGCCAATAATATCTCATATCTCAACTCAGGGGAGTGGGAGCTATAGGACATTCCAGAGGTAGGTGATGGGAGTGAGATAGGCAGAACAGGGGCAAGCCTTGTACTGTACAAAAATAGCCCATCCCTTCTCCATATCTGAAGAGGCATTATTACATCAAGCCAAACTATACCCAGGAACCACGTTGGCCCATGCTGCCCTTGTGGTGCCACCAGCATTAAAGTAACTTATCACATGTGTGTGTAATTCTGTGTGTACCCAGCTTATCTTTTATTTGCCACACAGTAAAAACATCCGGTAGATCCACAAGCGCTTCCAGAATTCAATATAAATTGTCTGTAGTTTTCCAAGGTTTTTTACATATAACAAAGTACAAATACACTACACAACGTGTTTCGGCTACAAAGTTAAAAAGATAGCCTTCCTCAGGTATAGTTACTAGCAATTCAAAACAGGAATATATACAGAAAGAGTTGTGGGGTTGTTCGCACTAATTGTCCAATTAAGGGCATTAATCACATCATTGGAGCCGTGGAAGTTCAATCTTAACGAAACGGCAAGCCGTAGTCCGGCTCTCCAGCTCCCCCTCACTGCACCTATGTAACCCCGTGTAGCATGAATGAAAGCGAGCACAGGTGAGTGCTGTTTCATTTCTTTTGGATTCATATAAATATATATACCCACACACTGTGGACACATTACCAGATTTTGCAGTTTCTCACAGGTCATGTGATGACAAGACCTCAGAGATCCTGGACGAGTGGGGTGGAGGTTTCTCCAGCTTCTCCCTCAGGAGGTGCAGCCTCTGTGCAGATCAGGCAGGAGACAGCGCAGTTGTCTCAGTGATCGGGAAGGACAAGCTGCCTCCGAACCATATGAGCACTCACTTATTAGCAAGATTTTTTTCTGTTAAAAGTGTGTATTATAGTGCAAAAAATACAGCAAGTTCTAAAGCCATTTCCCTTTTTCATTTAATTACACAATTCTGTTTCATTTTTGTACAATTTGTTAATAAAATATATAATTTCTCCCCGTGTGAGTTATTTTTTATATGATTTTCTAGTAGTTCATTTTTCACATTCTAGGTATGATAATCGCTTCTCCCTGTGTGGGATTTTTGATGTTGAAGAAGGTAAGATTTTCGGGTAAAACATTTCCCACATTCTGAACATGAAAAAGGCTTCTCCCCTGTGTGAGTTCTCTGATGTCTAACAAGAGCTGATTTAGACATAAAACATTTCCCACAATCTGAACATGGAAAAGGCTTCTCCCCTGTGTGAGTTTTGTGATGTGAGAGAACACTTGATTTCTTTGTAAAACATTTCCCACATTCTGAGCATGAATAGAGTTTCTCCCCTGTGTGAGTTCTCTGATGTGCAATAAGATACGATTTCTGGTTAAAGAATTTCTCACATTGTGAACATGAAAAAGGCTTCTCCCCTTCATGACTTTTTTGATGTCTAACAAGATGTGATTTATGTGTAAAACATTTCCCACATTCTGAACATGAAAAAGCTTTCTCCCCTGTGTGACTTTTTTTGTGTGTAGCAAGATGTGATTGCTGTCCAAAACATTTCCCACAATCTGAACATGAGAAAGGCTTCTCCCCTGTGTGACTTCTCTGATGTATAACAAGAAATGATTTCTGTGTAAAACATTTCCCACATTCTGAACATGAAAAAGGCTTCTCCCCTGTGTGAGTTCTCTGATGTATAACAAGATGTGATTTATTTAAAAAACATTTCCCACATTCTGAACATGAATGTGGCTTCTTCCCTGTGTGATTGCTTTCATGACTAACAAGATCTGATTTCTGGTTAAAATATTTCCCACACTTGGAACAAGAAAATCTTTTCTTCTCTGTGTGAACTTTTTGATGTTTAACAAAAGATGTTTTGAGGTGAAAACCGTTTCCATATTCTGAACATGAAAATGGCTTTTTTGCTTTAAGAGCATTTTGTATTTTAATGCTTATTTTCTGACTTTTGTTTTTCTCAGTAGTCTGTGATGATTCAGAAGATTGGACCTGTGTCATAGGATCAGATGACAGATCTTTGCTGTGAAGGGATGATGGGATATCTGGAGTGATGGCAGTCATGTAAATTGTATCCTGTGTGGTTTCTAGTTCATCTGATTTATAAATTAAAGATGTCAGTTGTTCTTCTGATTTCACAGTACAATCATCTGTTAAGAATAAAATTAGTTATTATGTTTGAATAAAATATCCTTAATTTATATTAACATTTCTTCTTAAAATGTCCATAGAAATGGCAAGTTATGTTGTAAAATAGAATAATTCCCAAACACAATGACAGTTCAGGCCTCATAGCATGAACCAGCAGTGTGCGGTGTGCAACTGTTCATTCTTCCCCCCCAAATATTGGAATAAAAAGGCAACAAAAAAATGTTACGTATGTAAATATGACACCAATAAAGACTTCTACCCATCTCACGAAAAACAAGCCACGACTAGTCCATCACTGTCAATGGAAACACAGAGGGTTTCCACATTATGACTCAACAGGTCTTGAAAAGCAACATGGCGTCCATAGACCAATTCATCAACATCTGCTGTCCCAAAGTGAAATCCTACCCCGATTTGTGAGCGCCCCCAAACCACAGGTATCTGTCATGTATTTGTCATTGCTGAGTGAGAAAACCCCACTGATCACACCCTAAGGTGTGCGTCTCCCGGAGGACAATACAGTCACTATGTGTCGGCTAATAAAGTGACATCAATGTTCACTCTTCATTGCAGCCTCCTGGTACTATGTACTCAGGTATTTGCTGTCTAGTTCATTGTATTATCATGTGCATTATGTTGTTGCATTGATAACGATGTGATCACTGTGGTGTCTCTGACATCTGTAGCTGCATTTTTCGGCACTTTTTGACCTACTTGTCTGGTTTAGTCTCTCTTTGGCCTTTTTGCCACATATTTTAGCTGCTTGTTATATTGAATACAATAAATCTCGATAATTACAATGATTTTTTGGCATTGGGTCCTTTTTGGTGCCCTATGGGGAGAGCACCGCACCCTACTTAACCTCACAGCATATTCCTGCAGTCTGCCGGATATAGCCTTGTTCTCCCCTGGTTCAGTCCTGTGTGCTCTGCTCTCACCTTGTGTATTTCATACATGTTATGACCCCGGCTTATTTACTGACTACTCTTGAGGCTTCTGATTTTCTATTGTCTCTGCCCTCCTGGTTCTGACCCGGACACCTGACTATACGTCTTGTCATCTCCTAAAACCGAACAGCTGCTAACTCTGCGTCCCCAGCATAGGTGTCCCTGTGCAAGTCCAGACTCATATATAGGGATTAAAGGGTGAAAGGCAAGGCGATCCCTGGGATCTGGAGTACAGAGGGCCAGCTTTGTTCTGGTTGCAGTTTCTTGAGCTGCCAGGTGACCATAAAACATCGCCCTTCTTACTTTCTACCTGTAAATTAGTCTTTGACAGGTAAATCTGTATTCCAATAGCTAAATGGTGCTGCTTCCATTCTGAGCTCTGCCATGTGGCCACACAGTACTGGACAACTGGATATCACATAGATAAACAGGAGAAACTGAGCATAATGCAAATAATATACAGTCATTACTGCCACATAAACAAAGTGTCCACAGGAGAGATGTCACATGTGAACAGTAAGATGAAGTATCCACTAGAGGGCAGGTTACAGGGGAGGATAAATGCAACCAGCAACTAAACCAATCC